>OVAP01003825.1:0-15795 GCA_900406295.1 Aurinia saxatilis
AAGTATAACAAAATAAAACCCGCACGTAGTGCGGGTATTTGCCTAGTATTATATAAAACAATATAAAACACCACTATATATTATGTATTATCATGAATTTTAAAACATATTAAAATCTGTTATGCCATTAATTTAACCGTGATGCCCATTCACTGCCATAATTTCATTTTTCAAATTAAATACAGTTTTACAAACTGATTCAAATCTATGAATGTACTTATATAAAATCATCATGTCGACCAATTCGTATCTCCAGTATAATGTGTTTTCAAAAGTACACTTACGAATAGGAAAGATACCATAAATGTATATTAACTTCAATTACAGATGACTGTGAGCATATGATAAAAAGGAGAAACAATATGAATATGTCAATTAGCTTCGAATGTCACGCAGTCTGAGTAAAAAACATTGGCATTTAGCGTGAAACAGCATGCAGTGCCCTTTCTGAAAAGATAAACTGCATGATTTTCTTTCAAACTCTACACCAATAATGTTACACAAACATCCCATAAACAGAGACGGCAGAACATACTAGATACTACTACAACAAGAACAACAACAAAACACATTTCACTCGCATACAGGAGAAACAGCCGCATACAGGAGAAACAGCGTGGACTTATAAAGATACTAAAGAACTAACACTACAAGGTTACTTAACTTACCATCCCCTCCTGAATCTTTTCTAATTACAATTGTGTTCAGGACGATGAGTGAACTCGAAGTCTATGTGGACAAAAGCTCGTTCCACCTCAGCGAGCTGCTCGAGTTTCTCCTGAAGAGTCTCTCCGATGTTGTGAGCCTCTTGCAGTCTCATGTCCTCTGGCAGAACAATGTCCACTTCCACAAAGTAGTGTGATCCAAAAGTGTAAGCCCTTACTGTGTCAATATGCTTGATTTCTTCGTGATGGTTCCATATCAAGAATGTCAGTTTTGTCAAGAAATCTGGCGGTGCAGAGCGTCCGATTAGCGAATGGACATTCTCTAGTACAGTTCTTGCCCATGTTCCTATAGTGTACAAAGCAATCTGCAACCATACAAAAGGAAAAGAGTCATTTCTTGATCATTTAATTCCGAAGTTATAATGAATGAGTGGCTGAGAGAATGGAGTGAATACTAACAAGTATTGCACCGGAAGGATCAATCCACCAGTAGAATTTGACGGCCAAGACAGCAGTTGCTAAACCGATTGAATTGGTGACAACATCAAAGAAGTGATCTTGAGCATAAGCTCTAACGATTTCGTTCTGAAACCCTCTGCAATAAAGCATGAGTAGAAATTTCACAACTGTGACAGAGACCATGATCCCAATCATCCATTTTTCCTCAGTGCCATTCATATGAAAACCACTCTGTAACAAAAAGAGAAACGGTCAATATACATCTAAATACCGATGTAAGCAGTTGACAGAAAACATGTGATGTTACCTTAGCAACTAGTTGTCTTCCTGACTCTAGCAAAACTTGTAATCCAAGAGTTGCCATCACGGAAGCAAACACAATGATACCCTGTTAACACAAGGCGTTAAACATCAGTTCAATAAGGCTCGTTAAGGCAGAAAACAACAGCTATTGTGACCATCTTTCTTGGCTTAAAAGTATGAAAATTTCTTGTCATTGGTGAATCAGGACACAGTTGGTGGAATAGAACCAAAAGAAAGAGTAAATAGAGAGAACATACCACAGGTTGCATCCGTCGCTTGCCAATAGGATAGTGAAAATGATTTGGTTTTCTCATGGCATGAGCAGTAAACCACAGAATAAAACCAGACAAGAGATCCAAAAGAGAGTCCAAAGTTGAAGCAATCACAGCCATTGATCTACTCTTATAAGAGGCATAAAGTTTCGCCACAAAGAGCACCAAATTCGCTGCGTTAGAGATGTGAACCGCAAGCCTCTCACTCTTCGCAAGCTTCTTCATTTCCTCCTGTTAAAAACCAAAACAAGATTAATGATGATGCATAAAGGACACAAAAGGAAGAAATAACAAAAGAGAAGAGGTAGAAGAACCTCAGTGGGAGCTCCAGATGCAAAACCAGTTTCATGAATAGTCTCCATCTCATTAAAACCCTCGAGAAGCCTCTCTTGCTTCTTGTAATACTCAGAAACTCTACGTTCCTTTCCTACATTAAACAAAAACAGAGGAGGGTTAAACACTTAAAATCTAAAGTTAAAAACCCTTTATGCCTGATGGGTTTATGCTAAATGATTCTAAAAAACGCCATAAAGACTAGAGAATCTGATTCAGGATCCACAAACAAAAGAATCTAGCATATACATACTCCAAAAAAGATTCAATTTTTACAAAAAAACTTCATAACTTTGAATCCACAAAAGCTAATATTCCCTTGAATCAATTTAATAGTCAAATCACACACAATAAACTCTAGATTTCACCAGAAGACTAAAAAATATACTTTGGAACAATCCTCTCTCACATTCTCTGAATCATTCCACAACACAAATGATTGAGGGAAGATCAAAACAACAACTTGAAGAAGGAGAAAGAATGAATCTTACTGGGAGTACAGAAAAAGCGAGAAAAGGGAGCGTGGTGACGACCGGTGGTTGTGGTGGAAGACGGTGAAGAAGAAGGGAGACGGAAAGTGTCGAGGTTGAGACGCCAAGACGACGATTGATGACGTGGAGGAGAATCGTCGCCGTCGTCGTCGCTAGGTAAAAGGTCGACATTGTATTGGTCTGACCTAATACGGACTATAGGCTCCGTCGCCATGTTCGAATTTTGAAAAAAGGGGAAGTTGTGTTTGAAAGAAAGAGAGAACACAAAAAGGCTTTGTTGCTTTGTAATGTTTGAAGATCATGTAAAAGAAGTTATTATAATATAAGGCATACGAGTCATACACTACTTTCTCTCTATGTGACTCTGACATGATTTCAGAAATAAATAAACATTTCTTTATTCCATGATCTGAAAAAATAGTACATTCTTTTGTTTTTATGCTTTACCGATAATATCTAATTTCAAGAAAATAGAAATATTTTTGTTTCTTACTTAATATATAAGACACAAACTTAGGAGAAAATATAATCCAAAACCGATTTAGTCAATACACTCATTAATACTTCTGTAGTTTTTTTCTTTTCAAACTTACTATAATTAGAAGATTTGGGTTGAAAAGCACCTCCAATATAATGGAGGTAATGAGTATATTCCACATTTTTTTTTTGAGAAATCCACATCGGCACATGAAGCATAAAATATAAGCCACCAATCATATAAATATTTTTAGAACTTCAACCATAATGTTTTAAGATTTAAGTAACCATAATGTTTAAGCCACATGAAGCATAAGCGTTAAGCCACTGTGAAGTCTTCAAACGTTTTAATTCTTTTACTTTTGTTGCAACCACCATGATATTTGTTATACATGCCCGAGATTGGGCAGAGTGAGTAATTGGTGATCATGAAATGGTGACTGAGTACGGAATGAGGAATGAGTATCATGTCATATGTACGTTTTGCACTTTGAAAATTGCAGTTTAAATCTGTTAGTATCCCTTATTCAAAGATAGTAAGGCACACGAAATACATTTCTCTCTTGTTTTTCTTAAAAGTGTATATAATAGGAAAAATTTTACATCTCGAAAACAATTTTAAAAGAAATAATGCATATGTAGTTGAGTCGACAAAGTAGGTGGTCATAGTGCTGCAAAAACGCATGCTCCAAAAAACCAGATAATTTTAACAACAAAAGAAGCGGTCTCAAATCCACAACTTTCTTTCATCTAAAAGAAAATCATAAAGGTCTTTTAGACGGCCACGTAAAATAAACTATAGAGCTGGAATATATTGTATAATAAGGAAAGTATGAATTTAATAATGTGTGCACATTTGTCAACATCAAAGTGGATTTCCAGTTTTCCACGATTGCGCAATAATAGATTTCTTGTCCCGTATACCGTCGTTAGCTTAGCTTTATGCCCACAATTGTCTCCGAGTGGCTTTTATGTAACGTCGTGGTATTTGACAAAGATCTTACATTTTTAAAGGTGTTTCTTGCATGTGTGTATATTATTATCAGATAATTTGCCTTGAAGTGGGATAAGATGTCACCATTTCATCATATATATATATATCAATTAATAAAGTTCGCGTACCTAATTACCGTTTTCCTAATTTCTCGTCATAATCTCAGGGTCACATCTTTGTGTACATCATGGTCATTGATGTTCCACTGTCACAAATCACAAGAGTTAGTGGAGCTTAACCCAAAAAAACATAAAATTTGCAAATTCCGAACTTGGAGGCCAATCCTTGAACTAAGCATTAAAAACATTACATCTTTCACTCAATGGGGATTTGAACTCGGTACTGAGATACCCTCCAATGAGTTTTCTTAATACAACAAAAAATCCACCCCTTATTAGGATCATATGGCATTAAACCAGTTCGTGATTCCATGAAACTCCAAACAAAACCGTAAGGTTCATCACTTGAACCTTAACAACCGGAAAAAAGAAGAAGAAGCTAGGTACCTAATTAACCAAACAAGGAGAAAGTCTTTGGCTTCTGGAAGAAACCGATATGGTTTAACGGCTGGCTGCAACTAACGCCATATGCTCTATCAAGTCAAGGACTCGGTTGCTGTAACATTACCAAACCCGCAATATTGGCACATGGCAAATCAATGGAAAAGGAATGAGAGAGACTAGCTGTTTACCTGTAACCCCATTCATTGTCATACCATGAGACAAGTTTAATGAAGGACTTGCTTAGTCCAATCCCAGCGTTGGCATCGAAGATACTTGACCTGAAAATGTTGACAATGTTTATCACACTTGAGAACCAATACTAGATTTAAATACCCATCATCGGTAACAAGATTTTTAAGTGTGGGATAGCTATACCTTGAATCTCCAACAAAATCATTGGAGACTACATCTTCTTCTGTATACCCAAGAATGCCTCTGAGCGGTCCTTCTGAGGCAAACCTATATACATAACAATCACGAGAGGTTACCACAAGTTCCTTAGTTCTTGTAAAGATAATGGAAAGGAAAAATTAGTTGAACAGAGAGTTTAGGGAGTAATACTTTATGGCTGCCTTAACGTCTTCATAAGATGCATCCTTCTCAAGTCGACAAGTTAAATCCACAACAGACACATTTGGTGTTGGGACACGGAAGGCCATTCCTGTTAGTTTTCCGTTGAGCTCTGGAAGAACCTTACCAACAGCCTATTGAGACAAGTAAAGAAAAAAAACAGCTTATGACTTAAAATATGATTCAAGATGTGAAGTGTATTCCATTTGCTTGTAAATAACGATCTCAATTCGTGTACCTTTGCAGCACCAGTTGAGCTAGGAATGATGTTTTGACTGGCACCTCGACCTCCTCTCCAGTCCTTCATCGATGGACCGTCCACAGTTTTTTGAGTAGCTGAATATTCAAGCAAGACGTACAAAACATAAAATTTAGCCTTTACAGGTTAATAATATACAGAGATATATTACAAACAGGCACAAGATTCAAAAACCTGTGGTCGCATGGACTGTTGTCATCAAGCCTTCAAGAATTCCAAATTCCTCATGCACAACCTGTCAGATACAAGTGCTTAGGGGACATGGATAATTATTTGACCTTAATAAAGCTCTGCGCAAAAAGTGATATACGGGACATAAATGCATATTACAAACCTTGGCAAGAGGTGCAAGACAATTGGTGGTACAGCTTGCATTAGAGACTATATCCATGTTTGGTTTGTATGTTTTCTCATTTACTCCAACGACAAACATGGGGGCGTCTGCTGAAGGGGCAGAAATGATGACTTTCTTGGCACCTCCCTGCAGAGAAAATGACAGGTCAAGCAAACCATATGCCATTTTAGCCAATGATTGTTTAAATTTTATGTAACACCTTGTATTAAATGTTAGCATGAGTGATACTAGTAGATAAGCATGTGTGTTCAGATGAAAATACACACCTTCAAATGTGATGAAGCTTTTCCAAGGGTGGTGAATACTCCCGAAGACTCAACAACATATTCAGCTCCAAGATCAGCCCACGGGATATCAGCTGGGTCTCTGAAGAAGAACCAATACGATGTTAGTTTCTAAATAAGAGAAGCTTGTTACCAAACTTATCGAAAACAACATGACAGTTGCGTTATAATTTCACCACGTCGAAACAGATATACATGAGAACATTTTAAAGGCAATACCTGTTGCTGACAACTTTGACCTGTTTTCCATTGATCTCCAAAGTAGAATCATCAATTACATTGATGGTTCCTTTGTAATTTCCATGAGTAGAATCATACTTGAACATGTAAGCCTGCATAGAAGGGGAGAGAAGATCTGCAGTAAGTTTGTTGTACAATACAAGTATTTCATGCCTTTAATTTCCTTACACTATATTGAGTTCAAGCAAGCACTAAATGGGATGAGACCATAAGCAACAGTTTTACGAAATTCATGGCTAATAATACGTTAAAAGCTAGAAAGAGCAGAGTTGCATATACAGCTAGATAAACCAGTAACCATCCTTACCATGTACTTGGCGTCTATGAATGGGTCGTTGACTGCAACTACCTCAATATCATCCCTGTAGGTTGCAATGCGGAGGACCAATCTTCCAATCCGACCAAAACCTATTCCGCACATAAAAGAATACAACCATCTGTAAGGGATGAAAAGGTAGTTGTAGAAGGGACAAAAGCATATAATACTAGACGATAAGGGGTTTCCATATAAATCCAACAATAGATAAAGAAAGAAATACATACCATTGATTCCGACCTTTGTTTTTCCACTGCTCCTTGATCCTATACACGTCATCAAACCAAATTCAGGCGTAAGAATGTAGCATTTAATACAGTTAATAACATCAATTAATTTCTCCTTACTTTGAACAGCAGGAGGTGCTTCTGTAGCTATTGCTTTGATAGGTTGAACATTTCTCACATTGCATTTTCTGTACATTTCAACATAAAAACAATCTTGAGAACCAAAGAAAACATCTGTGTAATCTACATGTGATACAGAGTTTGCCACTGAACTGTAAAGATGACGATGACCCTGTCGAAATCAAAGCACCGGAAAATTTGGAAGAGGTCAGGTTGTGACTGAATCCAAGACTCGATGAAACCTGATAAATCGAGACGAAAGATAAACAAACCATTGAAATTTCTAACAAGCCGGACACAAACGGTAAATTCAGAACAACGTAGAGATCTCCAAAAGGAATTACAAATGTATCAAACCTTAATACTACCTATAATCGCTCAAAATCCTCATTAGATTACACATCAAACGACTATGAATTCAACGTTTCAACGACATGTGAGGATCCAAAATATTAATCCGAGTTTATTTAACATAGAAAAAAACTGAAACTAGAGGTAACGAACAAGGCACACGAAAATAAACTCTAGGCGACACGAAAATACAAAATCCAAGCATATCAACGCGCAACGTAAGTTTAAAACATATAAAATCCAACACAAATCCGAAGAGAATAAACGAAACAAACGTAATATACCTGAGAATGATCGTATGAAGGCGATGTATAAAGCTCGACACGAGGAACGGCGGCGGATCTAAGAAGCGAAGAGAAGGCCATTGCTAAGCTATCAGAAACCAAAGAAATCTCGCCGCCGAAACCCTAACCCCTTTAACTGTAGAGCCAAAGGAACGTGAAGAAGAATCGGAGAAATGTTCGTTGGGCAATAAACAATTCGAGAGAAATGCAAATTGCAATTGCACACTGTGCACTGTGTAGTGTGGAATATGCCCACGACTCTGTATGTTCCAATGCGACGCGGTCCATCATTAGCACTTGTACCTCAATGGTACGATGAGAACCAAGGGTTGAGATTTCAAGAAGGAAAAACAAAAAACACGTGTACTCGAAGCCCATGATTATTGGGCGTAGGCCTGGGCAAATTATCCGGATCCGAAGTACCGAACCGAACCCGACCCGAAAAATAGACCCGAACCCGAACCCTAACCTATAAAATACCCGAACGGGTGCTAAACTCCTATATCCGAAAAACTGAACCCGTACCCAAACCGAACCGATACCCGAACAGGTACCCGAAAATATCCAAAATACAATTATATACTTATAATATTAACTATATTTAAAATTAATATAACTAACTTATCCAAAATTACAATTATAAATATGAAAATATCAGTTGTTTTAGATAAAAATAATTGAAATATCCAAAATAACCAAAATATACAAATTTATTAGTTATATTTATCAAAATTTAATCAAAATTTATTCAAATTTAACATTTTTTATTTTATTTATATTTATTTTCGGATATCCGAACCCGAACAGAACCCGAGTGATACCGAACCGAACCCGACCCGAACCTATAAAATACCCGAACGGGTGCTATACCCCTTTACCGAAATACACGAAAACCCGAAAAACCCGAACCAAACCCGAACGGGTATCCGAACGCCCACTCCTAGGGCGTAAAGCGACTAAGACACGTGGCAAGTGGAGCTGGCTCAGCCTCTTAAAAATGGCTTTGACGCTAAAACGACGACGAACTGAACCAGGTACGAAGAATGTGCCACGTGGAAAACCCCTCGAAAGAAGCGTGTACTGTTTTCTCTGCATTAATAATCGTTTGTTCTCTCACAGTGTCCTCTCTGTATTAGCACTCCCGTCAAAAATGGCGAACCGTCAGTTTCTTCTTCTTCGTCATATTCTCTGTATCTCTACAATTCCCCAAACATTTATTTCATTTTCGTTCTTCTTCGTCTCTTTCGATTCTACGAGAAACCTTGTTTCTCTGCTCCAATTCTCGGGAAGGTCTCTCTCTCTCTCTCCTCTCTTTTCTCTCTGTGATAGTTTGTTTCGCTTGTAGGTGTTCAATGTAGCTTCTTCCACACGCGAAATTTGCGAATTGGTTTTTGTTTAGCAATATTGTGCCGAGTCTTCCGAATGATTTATCTAATTGATTATGGGATGCGTTGATTCGTCTTCGTTTCCGATTTATCTGCTTTTAGAATTCGGATTTCTTCACAAATTTGGCCTACATTGATGTGTAAACGAGTATAATTTGTTTTAATAAGCCTCTGTTGTTTGCATCAGATTGTCTATGTGTTTTTGAGGTTCCTTTCTTTCTAATTAGGTACCTGTGGTTGCAAAATCTTTAATTGCTTGTGTGACGATTGATATTTTGTTTCTGATAGATGCCAATGGAGAGGTCGTATAGCAATGCAAGAATGGCCAATAGTTTCATGTACTGGAATGATTGTGTTGAGCCAGAAGATTTGGAAGCAATGTGGATGGAACCTGCGGTGAGAGATGAATGGGTAGGTGTTGGAGAGACTAAAGGACAGAAGGTTCACCTCTCGAGAGATCCTGATGGACAGCCTTATCTCACACAGACTGAGATGAAGGTAAATCATATCTGTCTACGTTTGGCAGAAATTTCATATGATTTCAAACATTCGAATCGAAGATTGATGTCAAAGCTTTTTTTTACATTTTCTGCCTACTTATTGATTAATATCTGGTTATTTGCAGGCTGTTGCTGATATTACTGTCCGAAGACATTTTGATTCAATATTGGATCCGGTATGGTTCGTTGTCACCAATCACTGAGAGTTTCGTATTAGATTGTTTTTGGTTTGTAATCATGATTTTGAGCATATTTTCGAAGTAGGCACTAACTTTACTTTCATGTTCGTGAAAAGCATGTACTTTTGTTTTGGTTTTAGCTACTCTTTTAGGGTATTGAAATCAATTATTTCCTTTCTGATCTCAAAGTGTTGCATCTCCCTCTTCCTCTGCAGGAAATGATATGCGCAATTGCTGAGCTTGAAAGTGACCGAAAGCCTCTCATTATGCGATACAATAAAAAGTCCAAGGAAACTGGCATGGGAATTTTACAAGTATTAGCAAAGACAGCGGAGTGGTTGGCTGGGTACGAGAGTTTCTACTTTCTCTCTATCCAAGAAGGATCTACCTCCTAAAAATCTGATGTTCATGTTTTTATTAAACTTTATTGCAGGGGACAAGGCTATCAGGCATATAATATAGATGACAATCATGATCTTCTCCACAAGCCCTTTATAAATGTATATTTTGGGGCAGCTTACCTGAAATGGTTGACAGACTATCAGAATAAGTATGGTATTTTGTCCTTCCACAGTTTGCTTTACAATTTTAATGATCACAAGCCTAAGTGTCTACTGAAATCGCTTAAATTTTTTACAACCTCTCATGTGCAGCCAGAGAAGTGAAGAGTTTGTTGTCAGAGCATATAATGGCGGGACAAAAAAGGCGACTCACAAGTCCACATTACCATATTGGAAACGATATCTTGCTGTGAAAGACTGTCTCCCTTCAAGGTAATGGTTATGCTCTCTGATTGGTCTTTCTACTTAGTTGTTGTGGCATAGTTGCAAACAAATAATTCTGTTTCTTATCAATCACCAAAATGTGTAGATACGCGAAACTAGTTTTAGGTTGCAGTTTGCGGCCGTATTGTTGTCTGTGTTCGTACTCAGAATAATGGTTGTGTCAAAAAACTAAGAGAAGCAAACCTTTTGTATTAAAGTTGCAGCCTCATTGCTTAATTGTTGTTGCAGAAAGCATGTTGATGTTGGCCCTTCAAGCTTTCCTTCTACTAATCCCACTTCGCCAGGCTCAAGTAATATTTCCCTCTTTGTATCATTATGTATCATACAACAATATCTGCACGTTTATACACATGCATCAATTTCAAACGTTTACGATCTCCAGAAAAAATAGGAGCATGGTGCAGTGTGGCAATGCTTCAGTTGCACATGCACTCAGATTTAAACTTTGAAGAACCTCTATCATTCTCTTTAAAATTTTTTATATGATTTATTATGTACCCTCTGGTTGAACAGACACTGTTTTCACATACTGGGACACTAGAGCTTCCCCTGAAGATATGGAAGATATGTGGAATCACCCTGAAGTACGTAAAGAGTGGACCAAATCTAAAGAAGAAAGGGGAAAGGTTCGTTTCTCGCAAGATGGTGAAAAGAGGCCTTACCTTTCTCGTGGGGAACTGAAGGTACGTCTTTAAATTGAGCAGTTATGACTTTCTCCCATTTTCCGAAGCGAGTAGACGAAGTTCTGGAACTATTACCGACACCTTTCTCACCATATTGCCTTTAAAGTAATGCTGTAGTTTTCTTTTTCTTTTTCAGGCCGTTGCAGAAATTATTGTTTCAAAGTACTTCAGCGCCAAAGGAATTAAAGTTGTAAGTATGCATTTCACTATATTTCATTGTCTAGGCAACTTCGTATTGGACATATTTTTTAACTATTATATGCTTTTCTGAAAAACATGTTCATTTCACTGATGCAGCCTCTTGTTTGTGCTGTTGCTGATACGGTGTGCATGCGGTTTGTGAATGGTACCGGGAAACATGTTGGAATACTCGGAGTGGACTACTCAACTGCTACCTGGTTAAACACGTAAATTTGTTCGAAAGCTTCTATAGGCGCATTATCGTGTCTAGTTAATTATATCAAATCAAGATGTGTCTATTTTTGAATGAAGGGAGCTAGGATATCGAGCATACAGAGTCAATTCAGTAGACGATCTAACCAAACCATTTGTTTCTATGTACTTTGGCGTGGCCTATCTAGTTTGGTTATCCGAATATGAAGGACGGTAAGCTTCTCAATATCAACTCTCTACGTAAAATTTCTGATTTTGCAAAACATATCTTAGTCAAAACATATCAATCTTTTTTGCTATGTGTAGGGAGAGAAGTAACCAGTTCATTGTCGAAGCTTACATCAAAGGCCCTGATCACGCGAATCTCCAGGCATCATGTCCTCTCTGGCTTAAGTTCGAGCAAGCTCTGAGCTACTATGAAGAGTCCAAGAAGTATACACCTCAGAGATTTCGACTTTTTTTTGTTTTGTATGTGATAGAAAACTAATAAACTGATATATGCTCTTTTTTTTTTCCGTTTCATCAGGGATCCAGGAAACTGCATCATCCTATGAGACGAACGTCTACTCAATACTATGATGAAAGATCAAAGTCTTCGTGTGTTTGTATCTCAAGATTTTCTTTCCTCAGTTTCTTACAGTTCTGAAAATTCCTTATCCTTTTTTGAGTTGTACAATGAATGATTAACATCACTTCGTAGAATTCAAACAAATGATTGGTTTTTTCGAAATGGTAAAAACAATCTCTTATTTGGTTTAGAGAAACTGGGTTGGTATCTCTCAAACTCTTACAACAAATGAAGAGTTCATCGTACAACACAAATTTAGTAAAACTTCAACATTAGCTCGACCAAAAGTCATATATTATAATAAAAATCTCAAATCTTCGGTTCGTTTGGGTTTCAATTTTCAATAAACCAGAGGTTTGATCCGGTTTAATGTCTAGGTTCTGCTAAACCGGATTCCAGCTTCCCTTTAGTTAATAATGTGGTTTCAGGACAATCACAAAACGGCGGCTGACGTATTGTATTTCCGGCGATAACTTCATATCCCAATTTCTTCACTTTCTCTTTCTGAATCGGCAAAAATGGAGGAACCCACCATGGAAGAAGGAGGAGGAATCACAATCATGGCTAAATCCCGGAGTAAACCCAAAACCCTAAAGCTGAATCATCCCCAGAAGCTAAACCCCGACCACAACGCTCCTCAATTCGAGAAATTCACAAACCCTAACCCTAGCTCCGACACAACATCCTCCGCTACTTTCGATGGTCTGGGATTAGCCGAATGGGCACTGGACACTGTTAAAGAGCTGGGAATGCGTAAACCAACTCCAGTTCAAACTCACTGCATCCCCAAGATCATAGCAGGACGAGACGTTTTGGGTCTTGCTCAAACCGGTAGTGGTAAAACGGCGGCGTTTGCTTTGCCTATACTTCACCGTCTAGCTGAAGATCCTTATGGTGTCTTTGCCCTCGTGGTGACTCCTACTAGAGAGCTTGCTTTTCAGCTCGCTGAGCAGTTTAGAGCGTTAGGTTCGTGTTTAAATCTCCGTTGCTCTGTCATTGTTGGAGGTATGGATATGTTGACGCAGACCAAGAGTTTGATTTCGCGGCCTCATATTGTTATTACAACTCCTGGGAGGATTAAGGTTTTGCTTGAGAATAATCCTGATATTCCTCCAGTTTTCTCTAGAACTAAGGTAAAGAACTCAAGTCACATTTTGAGCTATGAAAGTTACTTCCTTTGTTTAGTTTAGAGAACATTCTCTCGAGTGTTGTTCCAGTCACATTTTGAGCTTTGAAAGTTAGTTCCTTTTGATTATTAGCCTTACGTAGTGTTTTTGTGGGTTTGTTTGATTAGTTTTTGGTGTTGGACGAGGCGGATAGAGTTCTGGATGTTGGTTTCCAAGACGAGTTACTAGCAATCTTTAAGTGTCTGCCCAAGAGTAGACAGACATTGTTGTTCTCTGCAACGATGACTAGTAATTTACAGACGTTGCTTGAGCATTCTTCGAACAAAGCGTATTTCTATGAAGCTTACGAAGGGTTTAAGACTGTTGATACTCTTAAGCAGCAGTACATTTTCTTGGATAAAGATGCGAAAGAACTATATCTTGTGCACATCTTGTCGCAAATGGAAGAGAAAGGGATTCGATCAGCTATGATTTTTGTCTCCACTTGCAGGTTTCATTTTCATAGCTTTATGGATTTTGTCTGTTAGCTGGTGTTTCTGTTTGGAGTTTCTGATTAGACATTGTTTCGTGTTTTAGAACGTGTCAAAGGTTAAGTCTTATGCTTGAAGAGCTTGAAGTGGAAAACGCAGCTATGCATTCACTGAATTCTCAGTCTTTACGACTCTCTGCACTTAGTAGATTCAAATCTGGGAAAGTACCTATATTGCTTGCAACTGATGTTGCTAGTCGTGGACTGGACATTCCTACTGTTGACCTTGTCATTAATTATGACATTCCAAGGTACCTTTTGGTGAAGATTTCCGTTTTCAGTTATTGATTAACCCTGTGTTTTTAAGCTTAACCGATATTCTAACTCTATACCTGGCTCACATCAGATATCCGAGGGATTATGTTCATCGTGTTGGACGTACAGCTAGAGCTGGTAGAGGAGGACTGGCTGTAAGCATTATCACTGAGGTAAGTTGATAAATCTAAAGTACACAAAACATAGTCTTCAAGTTTCTTGTTCATGGTTTGCGTAGATACTAACTCTTTACACATCTTTTGGCAGACTGATGTGAACCTTATCCATGATATAGAAGCAGAAGTTGGAAAACAGATGGAACTGTACGAATACAGAGAAATCACTGACAGTTTAGAAATTACAAAGGTAAGATTCGCTCTGTAATACATTTAAGCTCTCGTCTTTTATATTTAGCTCAGTGTTATTCAATATAGAGTCATACAACTCCTTCGCCATGAGCTTGTGACAGGTTTTAGTTCATACTGGTATATAAGGAAAGTAAGAAGATAAGTTATTAGCCTGCGAGATATATGTGCAGGCGTCTTTTACTGATTTAAACTTCAAAGCAATGGCCAGATGCTTACACAAGTTTCTTAAAACTGAATCTGCAGGTATCAAAAGCTAAAAGGGTGGCAATGATGAAGATGCTAGACGACGGATTTGAAGACAAGGTCAAAGACAGGAGGAAACAAAAACGTAAAACACTTGCCGATAAAGGGTTGCTTACGAAACGGAGCAAAAAGAGAAAATCCACAGAAGGAGAAGACTGAGTGAAAGCATCTTCAAGTTTTGTTCCCGTATCTACATTTTGATCAGAAAACTTGAGAATCCCATGTTTGTTAACATTCTTATCTTCAGGGCTTGAATTTCGATCGTTAACATTCTCTGAACTCCTGGTATGAAACATTTCTACATATCAATCACAACTCCTTTCCCTCATT
Source organism: Aurinia saxatilis (assembly GCA_900406295.1). Lineage (NCBI taxonomy): Eukaryota > Viridiplantae > Streptophyta > Magnoliopsida > Brassicales > Brassicaceae > Aurinia > Aurinia saxatilis. The sequence goes on from OVAP01003825.1 coordinate 14,849, forward strand.
AGTAAAGAACGAATAACATGAGATTAAACATCCGATAAAAAAAACATGAGATTAAACAATTTCCACTGTTGATACAAGAAACTCAACAAATTTTATATTTATTTTGTTTTGGTTTTGGTAAAAGAAAAGGGAAAGGAAGAAAGGGTCAACAAATATCTCCCTCCCGAGCCCTAAACACTTGAAAAGAGTGAACAAAACCTATATAGAATGGATACACTCTGTTTCACTTGGTTCGAAGTGACTGCAGTTGACATCATACGTAACAGCCCAGCTATCTCCGTGAAGGATGATGATGATGACGAAGATGATGAAAATGATCATGAAGATTGAGTTTGTGGTCTCGGAGCGTGTATGATTATGTTTCTTTTTTTTCTTTCTCAACTATGTTTATGACTCATTTTGTTTATCAAAAGAGTTCTCGAAATCAAACATTCTGTTTTCGAGTTCTTTAGAGTTTGTTCCAGCTACAGCAACTTGCTCACCGGTTGGTAGTATGATCTAGTCAATTACATTAAGGAGCTATATTTAATAATATAACATTTCTTAACTAAGAATCGCACAAGACTCTGTACTCACTACGAATTTTCATCTACTAGCTCAGGAGTGAGTAACAGGGGAGGCAAATATGAATTCTCTCAGTAACAATCCAAAGATATAATATTCATTACCGACTTTTTGCCTATACTTCACCGTCTAGCTGAAAATCCTTATGGTGTCTTTGCCCTCGTGGTGACTCCTACTAGAGAGCTTTGCTTTTCAGCTCGCTGAGCAGTTTAGAGCTTTGGGTTCGTGCTTGAATCTTGGTTTTGGACGAGGCGGATAGAGTTCTTGATGTTGGTTTCCAAGACGAGTTACTGGCAATCTTTAAGTGTCTGCCCAAGAGTAGACAGACATTGTGATAGAACTTGATAATGAAAACTCTCTTTATTCAATCAAAACCAAAACAG
>OVAP01003826.1:0-15716 GCA_900406295.1 Aurinia saxatilis
GTATATGTGATTAAGGGTAAAAAATTTTGGGTATATATGGTTAAGCCCCTTAATATATTGACATGAACCTTCATTAATTTAATAGTTTATGAATTGTGTAAACATAAAGCAATAAAATGTTTATAAATATAACATATTATTTAAAATTGAATTTAATCATTTTAATAACCATCAACTGTGAAATGGGTGCCAAGTTTTTTATATTGATAGTTAATATTTGTATTTTGTAAAATATATAATATGTTTCACACGATTAAATGCTGTTGTTATCAGATAATGTCATTCGAGGTTTCAAGATATCTTTTTGCTCTTCCCAATTACATGAGCTAATAGTAAAATTTTGAGGTTTAAAATTTGACGGAGATAAAGAGTTGTGGTTATTTACAAATTTTATTTGTTTTTTGTGTTTTAAAGATTGTCTACCTTTCCTATTATTCTTGTTATGGTTAAATCAAAGATTATTTATAATGGTTCTAAATATATAAATCAAAATAACGGATTAACTGATTTCAGTATGTGTGATTTTTCAGTTTTGTACCGAAAGAGTTCGATATAAATATTCATTTCAAGTCATAAAATGAATATAAGTAAAATATTTCATTTATATTTTTTAAATTGAATATTAATATGATTTCTACTATTTTAGAATTGATATCATGAATAACTTTTGAATTTTTTTGTAATTAAATGTACTGAAACTAAAGATGTATACCGACCCACTAATATCTTTATCCTAATTTTGATTTAATTATGCAGTAATTAATAATTCTGATCCAATTAGACAATATATCAGAATTGTTATTTTTATTGTTATTTTTTATGTATGTATTATAATTTATATGAAGTCAAGATTATATGTACCGTAACAATGGAAAGGGTGCTGAATTTTTTTAAATATATAAAAATAATTTAAATCTTGTTTAAAAAATTGGGCAATAGACTATTGGAACATGGAGAATCTCATTCTTCTTATTTTCCCTATGTAGCTTTGTTCATGATCCAAACAGAGGCAAAAGCTGGTTTTTAATTTGGCGAAATGGGTCATAGATCCGTATATCATGAATCGCTGGAATACACACACATATATAATTCTTAACTAATTAAGCAATACTTATCAAAATTGTTATAAGTATTGTATTTCATATGAATTCAGAATTATTGGTCATGTAACAGCGAAAAGTTGCTGAAATTTAGTAGTAAAAATAATACAAATAGTTTAAACTTTGTTTATAAAGTTGAGTAATAGACGATCGGAACGTGGAAAATTTTCTACTTTTTGTTTTCCCTTTCGCTTTGTTCATAACACAAACAGAGGACAAAATCTTTGATTAAATGAATTATATGGATGTAGATCATGGATCGCTGGAAAACACACACAAACACATACAAAAAAGGATATATATATATATATATATATAGTTTACTTTAGTTTAGTTTATTTAGTTGTCATAGTCAACGAAGTTTTCATTAATTTGAAAAGAGGACATGTGTCATTCTTATTCGTTAAATATTTATTCTAATCTTATAAACCCTTTAACTATCACTATTTTTGTGTGTTACTATTTAATAACTCAAAATTGAAAACAATTCAAATTAGTTACGTTCACCGTCCAACTACTGTCTATATTCTAACAGTATTTTAATTTTGCAGTAATTCTCATAATTCTGATTCAATTAGGCAATATTTATCCAAATTTTTACTTCTTATGTATGCATTATATTTTATATGAAGCCAAAATTATATGTCATGTAACAATGGAGAGTCGNCAGTATTTTAATTTTGCAGTAATTCTCATAATTCTGATTCAATTAGGCAATATTTATCCAAATTTTCACTACTTATATATGTATTATATTTTTCATGCAGCCAAAATTATATGTCATATAANTGATAATAGGCCATCAGAACGTGATATATATATATATATATATATATATTTTCGTCTTTGTTAATGACCCAAATGAAAGAGAAACTGATTTTCAATTTGACAAAATAAGTAATAAGATGTAAATCATGAATAGCTGAAAAATACATATCTATATATATATTAATTTATTTAAATATCAATTATTAACTAAGTTGTCATTATTTTCAGATATGTCATTTTCATAGAGCACTACATGTCATTACCATGGAAAGTTAGATTTGTTTTCTAGCACTGTTGATGAGAAAAACATAAATTTAATATAACATGAGTTTTTTTCTTATCTATTAAGAAAAAATTATATAAAATTTATTAATTCGTTTTTAAAGTTATTTATGGAATCGCCAACGCCATATGTGAAAGGAATCCAATAGGGAACGTTTGGTACATTTACGGCAATTTAGAATCGTTGCCATAAAGAAAAAAAAAACAAAAATATTCTTCCACCACCTTATACATTAATTAAGTTCATAAAATGGAGATAACTGCTTGAACTCTTAACGTATTTTGTATTCTGTACCATCCATTTATTAATGAATATCAGTTGACAAAAAAAATATATACTCCCTCCATTTCTTAAAGAGTGTCGTTTTAGACTTAATTTTTTGTTAAGAGTGTCGTTTTCATTTTCCAATAAAACTTTTAATACTAAATACCGAATTTAACCTCAAAACAAAGAAGAATATGAACAGTCAACTTATTTTTTAGGGGCATAACAGAACTTTTAATATGTTTTATTAATTTGTGTGCAAAGAGTCAAAACGACACTCTTTGAAAAACAGAGGGAGTATTAATTAAGTTTATAAAATAAAAAATAAAAGGAAACGAGATTCAAAATAAATCAAAGCGGCATATACTAGACAACAAGATTATTTTATATTTATTATTGTCGCACGATTAGTCTATATAATTTTTCTTTAAGTTGAATTATTAAAAAGGTTGAGTAAATATTCTAGATTTTAGTGGATGCAAAAGAGAGAAAGAAAGAGAATATCTGAGTTAAATTATTACCAAAAACATGAACTAGTACAGATATTCACTAAATAAGTAATATTGAAAGAGGGTAAGAGAGTCGCAGAATCTTCCCACCGGGGCTTTAGTGAAGTGGCCAGGAAGTTCCAAGATTCTTAATTTAAAATATCTAAAAGTTTTTTAAAGACACAAAAAATATATCTGTAAATTAATTGGGCATACCCAATAAATTTAATCTACAAACTTAGAAACAATATTTACAGTAATATATATATATATATATATATATTTAATGAAAATATTTTTTTTGTAAAATGTTAATTTGTTAATCACTTTGGGGATGTACTTTATTTAAGAGGTGTTCAATCTGGTCGAACCAAACAGAAATGAGTATTATGGTTTGGTTATGGTTATGGTTATGGTTATAAAATCAAAAATCATTGCTGCACTATTTTTTTCTATGTAGTAAGAGCTAAAAATAATCATGGTTACTGCCGAATTTTGTTTATATGTCATATGATTTTTGTGTACGATCTGAGGAGACGAGAGGTAAGGATTGATATAAATATTGAGTGAGTTAAATAACTTTATTTTCAATTTTCATTGATATACTTTTGAAATTTTAAGTTTTCATTAAGTTTATTACTTATTATTTGTTAGAGAGAAATGTTTTTGTTCTTCATATAGTTTGGTTGATTTTAATTATTATTAATTATATTATAGCTGAAATCTACATCAATTGAAATAAATATACATAAATATGGTTTTCGGTTAAAAACCGAATAAAACAGAAACCGAAAGTATACAAACCAAACCGAACCAAAATAGATATGGTATCAATATGGTACCTAAATCTAAAAAATTGATAAATTAGAAAACTGAAAAACTAAATAAAAACCGAATTAAACACCCCTAACTATACTAGTTATCTCTATTTAATCCCCTCTTGCCCCCCCATGTGTAATTAATCTTTTTGTCATCTAATATTTATTAAACATAAATCAAACCAAAATAAACCATAATCGTACAAAATACAAATCGAAATAGGAAACAATACAAAATCATGATAGAAAACAGAGTTAGAAATTCCCTAAAAACAACACCGATCAACCAAATGATTGTCGGAAACGTAAAACAAATCCGTCCTGATTTTACTCCGAAACAAAAGACAGAAAACAAAATCCTTAAATTAAAAACAGTAATCCAAACGGCAACCTTACAAAACCAAAACAAAAATCTGTTAAAGCTACGCCAAACAGATCGAACCTTTGAATGGTGTATGGATCTACCTTAAAATTGAAAGCACAATTTGGTTTCTTCGAGATTGACTCCAGATAGTGTGAACTAGAGCTTCTACAAGAAACGGCTGGATTTATAAACCGCTAGATGTCTGAACCAAACCTGAAGATATGCGATCTTGTCCCGATCTGAAGTAGGTACACCAAGCGATTGCTTTCCCTAAGGATCGATCTGACGAATCAGCCCGAGGACAAACCTGAAAAGAAGTGGGAGTTGACATACAAGAGAAGAGGAAAAGGAAAAGGTTAAATTTAGGCCTTTCGGTTTCGATCGAGTTAATTCTATGTATGGAAAGAACTGGATTGGACCTGAGTGTTAAGCCGAAAACCGTAATCCTAATAGAAAGAAACCCAACCATACATCAATTTGAACCCTTAGAAACTTTGCATAAAAATTGAGAGTGAATTTAGATCGAGATCGGAAAGAGAATCTGAATAGATCTACATGAGACGAGAGAACTACAAACGCAGCAACCAGATCTTGGAAGATTGGATCACTCTTCGTAACGAAGATCAAACTCAGAAAACACTCTCGATTCCGATGGCTCAAATCGAAGCAGAAAAAAGAGAAGACAAAGAAAAAAACAGGAAAAAGAAAATGGAGGGGTTTGGCGTTGGGGTTGTGAGAGTTACTGGACCCAACGATAAATTTGGAGTCAAAACTTTTTTTAAGAGAGGCCAGAACGAGAAAGAGGAAATGGATATATGTTTAATTAATCTAATATATAATGTACTAATTTACTATATTTAATCTCATATACCATCATTCTATATCCACATATATCTATTTTCATTTAAAATTAATTTACGGATTTTAAATTTAGGATTTAGGGTTGAAATTTTATAGGGTTGGGGTTTAGTATTCAAATAATATTCGAAATTTAAATTTTAAAGCTTTAGAGATTATATTTTAGGAAGATAGGGAAAAATAACCAAAAAAATAAGGAAATCTCAAAAATGCCCCTTTTGAGGTGTACATTTTTAAAAATACTTTTTTTTGTTATTTTTGAAAAATATATTAGTTTCAATCTAAGTTCAATCTAAATTACCATTTTTAATATTATAAAATATTCTATAATATTTTGTAGGGTTTATAATCTAGGGTTTATAATCTAGGCTTTAGGGTTAAAACCCTAAATCCTAAAATTCTAAACCCTAAAAAAGGTTTTAATCCTTAATAAATTCAAAACTCCTAAAATATAAACTCTAATACCTCAAACATAAACCCAAATAGTTTGTAAAACACTCAACCCTAATCCTACAAGATTTAAACCCTAAATTAAACCTTAAATCAACCCAAAATCCAAAAAAGATATTTTTGGAAAATAAATAAGAGTATTTTTGAAATGGATATATTAAAAGAGGCATTTCTTATAATTTCTCGAAAAATAAACATATTTAACAACATAACCAAAACACTCCTATCCTCACCATTAAATCTATGGATTTTAGTTCTTTTCTTAATTTTGTCTTTCTTTTTTTTTTGTTGCTATTCACCAAATTTATCCTATGTTTTAGGTCCCCTATATTCTTTCAAGACTTGAAAATAATAGTTATTGAATTCTTTATCAAATTAAAGAGTACATCATTAGTGTACATAAGTAATATAATGAATTCTTTTATCTTTTATGGTATTGCATATTAATATTCGCCATCTGCCTATAACATTTATATATATGTTTATCCCATATATTAATAATCAATGGGCATCTAATTCCACATCAAATCTTCGGACAGACGGTTCCAACATGCATATCCTAAATTTTGGATATCCAATTTAACATGTTTCATGTATATATATATATATATATATTTTTTTTTTCCTTAAAAATTCAACTAAAGTGATATGGCAATATGCAGCTCCTACTTTCTTACAATTTCTCTCTTAATATTTTTAGTTACAGAATATTTTTTTGGACCTTTTAATTCATACTTTCAGTTGACATACATCAATAACTATTACAAAACTTTCTCGACTGAACTGATATGGTTCGTATTATATTAATGAGGACACAAAGACTTCGATTAATATTTTGGTTTACGGAACCAACAATTTTTTTAGTTGCAGGAGATCGAATGCTGAAATGAAATATAATCTTAGAAAGGAATTTTAAATAGATAGCTAAATGAAGATGACCCTAGAATGAAAAATAATATATGATGAATGGCATTTATAAAGTGTTTAAGCTATTTTTGTTTTTAATTATTGTGTAAAGTCGTGTATATGAAATCGGATGATCCTTTCATTGCTGCGTAGAGTGTGTCTATGGAATCGGATGATCCTTTCGTGTACCTCCTTGCTTCCTTTTGATCTTTAGTTGCACATTTAAACTCATAATTTTCTTTGTAATACAAAGAATTCAATAACTACTCTAAGTAGTAAGTTCAAAATCAGACAAAGAATTAACAAGGAAACAAAGATCGACAGTGTTTCATGACATTTGTGATATTTTTAATGAAAAGTGAAAAAAATAAAATAATGTTTGGAGACTTATGACTTTGAATCTTTGACGGTGGCCGGAGAGACTTCAACTACATAAAGGAGAGGACTTGAAAGTCTAGAGTAAATATAGTGTATGTAAAATTATGTTGAGGTTTGATTTCTCTTACATGCCTGAATTAATATATCAGATCAACCGTCCATAGTGGGATCGGATTTGGATAATGTTAATAGATAATTATATACCTTACAGTATAACTTATTTATAATATATTTAGTGAATAAATATTTTTAGTTTATAAAATTCCAAATAATTTGCAGTCCAGAACTAATATAATTATCAGATATTGATAAAAAAGCTAATAATTATCAAATAGACTCTTTTTACAATCCTACGATTAAAGAACAGCATAAAGATCTTACAATCTAAATTATTCAGCAAGGGTCTGAAGCTACAATTAATCTGAACAAATTCAAAAGTCCACCTCCAGATCTCTTGATGAAATGTATTTTAGAAACTATGAACGGAACGTAACTTGGACTACTCGTATCTTTTATCCACTTTTAGAGGCCAAAAAGGTAGTAAATTGAACTATTTTCCTATCCGACAAAGAAAGCAAAAGTCTTTTGAAAAATGTATGGTTTTTGACAGAAGTTTAGTGACTTAGGTATATTCTTTGTATTTCTCTATTATTAGATAGCTTGTTTGTAAAGCTTATTGCCTAATTTCCGAATATTACTTACTAGAAACGACCAATCCAATACATATATTTGAACCAAAGCGATCTAATTCAAAAACAATAAAACTAATAAATTCCCGAAAACTGACCCTTTTTAAAAATAATCTTTGAAAACTAATTTTTTAAATAAAAATACATTCTAATTAAATCTGACCATTTAAGTTTTTTATTTTTTGAAATTAATAATAATTCAAAAACATGTTAAAGAGACTATACACCTTTAACATGTAAAAAAATATATTTAGATATACACATATTTTAAATCATTTTCTTGATGTTATTAATGGAATCATATTTGAACAAAAAAAAATTATGTTAAATTTCTCCGTTCTTTCTCAATGAAGAAGAAGTCCTCTCTTCACACATAACAACCGCTGTTCTCTGTGGGATCTCCGGCCGACGTTGGCTCCGTAATATAATTACCGGTTTTTTATGATAATAAACATATAATTATTTATATTTTAGAGTACATATATTATTATAAGAGTTTAAGTGAGTCATTTTAGATGAATAGGCGAATTTTGGAGTTTTGGAATGATTTAGAAGAATTATGGAGGAAAAATGGAAGCTTGAGGAGACAAAAAAGGAAACGAAGAAAAATGGCAAAACAGAAGAGGGTGTCGATCGACACCAGACGTATATTCTCAAAGATTTCCAAAAATCTCAAGACGAAGATTTATACCAATTCTTTTATGTTAATTACCTAATTCTAAAATCCGTTCAAGACCCCTATAAATACTTTTATACAACCATTGTTTAGGCTTATGCATTAATATTTTTAGAGAGAATTTGTAAGGGAGAGAAGTATCCTTTAAACGTTTTTTTCATCTTTTCTCTTTTCATGTTATTTTCAATTAATTGCTTGATGTTTTGCTTACCCATGTATGAATAGATCTCTTGTTACGCTTAGGGTTCCTAGGGTTTAGATGAAGAATTGATAGCCATATGGTGAATTTAGGTTGAACCTTTAATTCTTCCTCTAGATTAAGATTAATGCTAGCTCTTGATTGATCACCAAGAGTCTAGATCATAGGTTAATTATTATACATGGAAGTGTTAATAATTGCTTGAACAAATCTTAGTAGGAGTAAATTATCTATTCACAAAGAAATTTGGTCTAGATAGTTTATAAACAATTGAACATAGGTTTATTGCATAATTAACCCCTTAGAACTCACAAAGGAATTTGGTTTGCTAGGGTTTAGTTATAGATTGCATGCTCAATGGAAGTTGGTATGCATTACAATAGGTTTCATGTTTGAGAATTAAGTTGGTGCCTAAATTTTCCGTTCGGTGTCGATCGACACTCTGTTAGTATCGATTGACACTCAACGCGTCTGGTCACTATTCTGAGTCTAAATCTGAAGTCCCAAAAGCTTAACCTTGCTTTTAATTGTTTAAACCCCCCATAATCTGTTAGTTATTGATAGTTAGTCACTCAAAACCTCTGTCCTCGAATTTATTTATAGTTTATAAATTTAGTTTGCAGTTTATTGGTCCTTGTGGATTTGATACCTTTAGTACTATAACTGAATTTTTTGTGCACCTGCGGTTAGAATACATAGGTTAAAACTTTGTGTATCAAGTTTTTGGCGCCGTTGCCGGAGACCAATTAAAACTTGCATACTAGTTTATTGAATTGTACTTTAGTTTTATGATTTTATTTGCTAGTTTTCTTTTGTTTTATTTTATTTTAATTATTTACTAACTAGTTTTTTTTTTTGGTTCTCTTTGCTGTTTCAGGTTTATGCGCTTGAGGAGTGATGGTTCTGAAGAGCTTTTAAACCACACCGAGTTAGAAAGAATCGAAAGAAACAACCGGAAAACTAAGTAAGAAACAGCCACAATGCCAGGAGAGATTGATGTAGCCTCTATGCTAGAAGAGATGAAGAGAATTTCCGAGGATAATGCTCGGATGAGAGAGGACAACAAAAAAATCCATGAGGAGATGAGGCGAATGCAAGCTGATAGGAATCAGCAGTTAGTCACAATTGGAGGAATGGATAAACCTCATACTTTCTACAAGGAGAGATCACCGATAATTGTCCCTCCTCTTACTAGGACGAACTATGAGATCAAGCCTCAACTCATTCAGCTGGTAGAGCAAAGACCATTCAATAGACATGAGCACGATAGAACCTCATCGATCACATCGACAGGTTCAAGAAGATTTGTAGGACTTCACAAGCCGATGGAGTGCCATATGACTACAAACATTGCAAGATCTATGAGTTTTCTTTGGCGGACAAGGCTGTTGGTTGGTAAAATGTCTTCCACCTACGTCTCTCCACAGATGGGATTAAATCCGAGCTACGTTTTTGGACCACTACTACACCAAGAAAAAGACAGCCATCTTGAAGGCAAGCTTGCCAACTTCGAGCAGCTACCCGGCGAGTCTTTTTGTGAAGCTTGGGAAAGGTTCAAGTCTTATCGCAGAGATTGTCCACACCATGGCTACATCGAGAGCCAGCTACTTAACATATTCTATGATGGTGTTGGATAGGACTACAAGGCTGCCTTGAATGCTGCGAGCAAGGGAATTTCATGACACAAAGCGTAGATGGAGCCAGTGAGCTCATTGAAAATCTTGCTGAAAGCTATAGAGACAAGAACAAGGAGTATGATCGATCAAGGAGAGTGAATAGTGTGGAGGCTGATTCGGTGAAAGAGATTTGTGAGACGGTGAAGCTATTGATCAAGACCAATCAGAAGAGTGTATGTTTCGCTAATGTAGATGCTGTCCAAAAGGAAGAATATGAAGAAGATGTCGCTTATGTAGGAAACAATGGCCCATACAACAAGCCTTTCTACAACAAGTCGTTCAATGGTGGATATCAAAAGTTGGTCGCTGAAGGAAGGAGCTATGGGAACACATCTTATTCATCTCCAAAGGGACAAGACAACAAGGTGAAATCAATGTTGGAGTAAATCTTGGATGGACAACAAAAGTTGAAGGTCACATTCAATGGGAAAATTGACCATCTCTACACGGACCTTGATGTAAAGATCTCCAATGTCAATGAGAGGATTGAGTAACTGACCACTCACTTGAAGAAGACTGATCTTCAAGTAGCTCAAACGGCCAAGGCGGTACAAATATAAGAGAGATTTCTTCCGGGAAAGACCAACACCAATCTGAAGCAAAATTGCAATTCCATCACTCTTAGAAGTGGAAAACAGCTGGTTCAGAAGGATGCAAACGTCCAGGATGATAAAGTTGTGATTGGAGATCATAATTTGCTCGGTTCATGCGGGAAACTTCCCGACGGATAACAATTCAGAACAGAGTGTCAATTGACACCCACTCATGTCGAGCCCCACACCGCTGAAGGACCGACCCTGTTGCGTAACACTTTCGACACTCGTCGGGACTCAACTCCTCCAGCCCAAAAACATAAGGTGTCGATCGACACCTCTTTTGTTTTTGATCGACACCAACAGAATCAGACCGGTTCGACTTTGAATGCTTGAAAATCGATTGATCAGCCCCCTAAAGCTCTTGGACGTGTCTTCCAGCCTAGAGTACCTTACCCAGCAGCTCTCAAGAAGTCTAAGAAGGAACGAGAGGAGGCCATGTGTCAAGAGATACTTGGACAAGTGAGACTTGAGATTCCATTTCTCAAACAAATCGAGCAATCGCCACCTTTCAAACGGTTCCTAAAGAAGCTCGTATCCAACAATTGTAGCTTCGGAGAAGGGGTCTATGCAGTCACTCAAGAGGCCACAACGATGATTCTCAATCATATGCCGAAGAAACTCGATGATCCAGGGAGTTTTGTCTTAGATTGTTCAATTCTTGATGATTGATTTGAAAATTCTTTTATGTGATCTTGGGTCGGTGTAAATCTTATGCCTCTTTCAGTTGCCAAGAGGATGGGAACGACTGATTTCAAAGCCACAAGGATCTACTTAGTCTTAGCGGATCAGTCTATTCGATACCCCGAGGGAGTCCTTGAAGATGTGCCTGTTTGAGTTGGCAAGTTCTATGTTCCAGCTGATTTTATCGTTCTCAAGTATGAGCAAGAGCCGAAGGATCCTCTCATCATTGGAAGGCCATTTTTAGCAACCGCTGGAGCTCTCATTGATTGCCAAAACAGCATCATCAACCTCAATATTGGAGAATTCTCTATGCGCTTCTACATGGACAAGTTCATCAAGCGACCAACGATCGATGGTCAAACCTTCTATGTAGATGTCCTTACCGAGTTAGCCGAAGAAGTTTTGACTGAGATGCACCTTGTTGATCCTCTTGAGAAGGCTCTAGTATGTGCAATGGACTACCATTACGATGACATGACATTTGAGTACTCAAAGATGCTCGATTCAAGTGACCGAATGAGCGATATGGTCTCCAAAGAGTTACTGCCCATGTTACCGACGAAAATTGCATCCACAAATGAATGGGATGAAGCTAAAGCACCCAAACCCGACCTCAAACCACTTCGTCAAGGGCTAAGGTACACATTTCTCGGTCTGAACAACACTTATCCAGTTATCATTAGCTCTTCTTTGAAGAATGTGGAGTCCACTCTACTCCTTAACAAGCTGCGCAAATATCGCAACGCTCTTGACTATTCCCTTGATGATATTTTGGGAATATCACCGGACTAATGCACTCATAGGATCCATCTCGAAGACGAGCCGAAGTCATCAATCAAGCATCAAAGGAGGCTGAACCCAAATTTGAAATATGTAGTCAAGAAGGAGATCATGAAGCTACTTGAGGAAGGGATAATCTATGCAATCTCGGACAGCCCTTGGGTTAGTCTAATTCATGTAATGCCAAAGAAGGGTGGGATTACAATTGTGAAGAATGACAAGGACGAGCAAATCCCTCAAAGGACTATCACCGGTCATAGGATGTGCATTGACTACCGCAAGCTCAATGCCGCTACAAGGAAAGACCATTTTCCCCTGCCTTTCATCAATCAAATGCTAGAAAGATTGTCCAATCATCCATACTACTGCTTTTTGGATGCTTACTCCGGCTTCTTTCAAATCCTCATTCATCCTGAAGATCAAGAGAAGACATAATTTACATGTCCTTATGGTACTTTTGCATATCGTAGAATGCCATTTGGACTATGTAACGCATCCGCTACTTCCCAACATTTGATGGCGATCGTCACGGACAAAAATTGAGGACATCATGGAGGTCTTTATGGACGGCTTTTCTGTCTACGTCTCCTCCTTTGATGATTGCTTGGCCAACCTTTACAAAGTCCTACAGCGATGCTAAGAGAAAAACTTGGTTCTTAATTGGAAAAAGAGTCATTTCATGGTGAAAGATGGCATAGTTCTTGGTCATAAGGTCTCTCAAGATGGCATTGAAGTAGACAAAGCAAAGATTGAAGTCATGACTAGTCTCAAGCCTCCTACTAATTTCAAAGATGTGTGAAGCTTCCCTGGACATGCTGGATTTTATCGACGATTCATCAAGGACTTCTCCAAAATTGCTCGCCCACTCACCGCCCTTCTATGTAAGGATGTTAAATTCGATTTTTATGTTAATTTTTTATCTTCTTTTGAGCAGATTAAACATGCCTTATTAAGTGTACCCATTGTCCAACCCCCCAAATTGGGACTTACCATTTGAGGTGATGTGTGACGCGAGTGACTACGCCGTTGGAGCTATTCAAAGACAGAAGAAGGACAAGAAAATTCATGCCATCTACTACGCTAGTCGCACTTTGGATGATGCTCAACGGAATTACACAACAACGGAGAAGGAGATCTTTGCAGTGGTCTTTGCTTTTAAGAAGTTTAGAAAATACTTGGTGGGATCCAGTGTCATTGTCCACAACGATCACTCGGCACCCAAGTACTTGATGAACAAGAAGGATTCCAAGCCACTCTTGCTTCGATGGGTTTCATTGCTTCAAGAGTTTGACAATCATGTCAACGATAAGAAAGGAATTGGAAACGGTGTTGCTGACCATCTATTACGGTTAAGGAATAAGGAAGATGTCCCCATCAATGATACATTGCCGAGGAACATGTGAACATGATTTCAGTGATTTTGAGTGAAGATATAGCTCGGATCGGGTCAGTGTCGATCGACACCAGGAACTACCCCTGGTGTCGATCGACACCCCGTGTTTAGTGAGGAACAGAGTCCCGAAAATAGAGCAGTGTCGATCGACACCTCTGTTGGTGTCGATCGACTCCCGGACGAGGCAGACCCGAGATTTGTCCCTTTCACCTAATCCCCTTGGTTTTCTGATATTGCTAACTATTTAGCAGCGGAGACTCCTCCAGCAAACTTGTTCAAACATTGCAAAGATGGGATCATTCGGCGTTGCTTACCCGATGTAGAGGTTCAAGGGGTGCTCTTTCATTGTCATGGATCAGCTTATGGAGGCCACTTTTCAACATTCAAGTACTATGTTCCAAGATTCTCATGCATCCATATCGAAGTGTGATGCTTGCCAACGGAAAGGCAAGATCAGCAAAAGACATGAGATGCCACATAACTTTATCCTTAAGGTTGAAGTATTTGATTGTTGGGGAATTGACTTCATGGGTCCTTTTCTGTCTTCCCACAACAACAAATACATTCTTGTAGCGGTGGACTATGTGTCTAAATGGGTGGAGGCCATTGCTAGTCCTACGAATGACACTTTGGTGATGATTAAGATGTTCAAGACGATCATTTTCCCTCGCTTTGGATTCCCACATGTTGTCATAAGTGATGGAGGCTCACACTTCATCAACAAAATCTTTGCTAAGCTTCTCAAGCAATTTGGTGTTCAACATCGAGTAGCTGCTCAAACGAGTGGTCAAGTTGAGGTTTCCAATCGACAAACCAAGGAAATTCTAAAGAAGACGGTTAACAAGACATGGAAGGATTGGTCTACAAAGCTTGAAAATGCACTATGGGCTTATCAGACAGCTAATAAGACATCCTTGGGGACTACACCATTTCACTTGCTCTATGGAAAAGCTTGTCCTCTTCCGGTAGAGTTGGAACACATGCCTAAATGGGCAATCAAGCACTTCAATTTCGAAATCAAACCCGCTGCGGAGAGGCGTATGATTCAGCTCAACGAGTTAGACGAAATTTGACATCTTGCCTATGAGAATTCAAAGATCTACAAGGAACACACCAAAGCTCGCCATGACCGCAAGATCCTCAACCGCATTTTTGAACCAAACGATCAGGTCCTTCTCTACAATTCTCGGTTGAATCTATTTCCTAGGAAATTGCGTTCTCGCTGGTCCGGTCCTTTCACGATTACGTCCATTCGTCCTTATGGTGCTGTTGTGCTCTTGAATTCCGAAGGAAAGGAGTTCGTGGTGAATGGTGAACAAGTCAAGCATTACTTTGCTCAAAACAAAGTACCTAACAGTGAGATTATGCCGTTAGTCGTTTAACCATCAGTCTAAACTTGTGCAAATGTCAGACTAATGACTATAAATTAAGCGCTTGGTGGGAGGCAACCGACTTGTGAGTTTTCTACACCTTATACTATTTATTATAATTATGTTCAGTGTTTTTAAAAATTTTAAAATACTTCCAAATTTTCAAAAAAATTTATTTTAATTTTTTTAAATCGGTTCGATTTTTCCACGGTTTTTAAAAGTATTTTCATGATTTTTACTATTATATATTATTGAATACGATTTTTATACTATAAAATAATTAAAAAACTGTTTTTTCAAATAAATCAGATTTAATGACCAACGACTTTTTGTGTCGACCGACACTCATTCTCGTCGCTCGATTCCATTGGTGTTGATCGACATCTTTATCATTGTCGATCAACACCCCTGCAGGAACAAAGATAAGTGTTTCTGATTTTGACCTTTTCGATTTATATATATATTTTTTTTTGCCTCGAGACTTTTACTCACTGGGACAGTGTTGTTTAAGTCTAGAGGAGGGAAATACTGATATATTTTACTTTGTCTTGGTTTATTTGTGATAATTTCAAAAAAATTGATTTTTTATCAAGTCATTTTATTGACTCAAAACTAGTTGGAACTATGATATTGTGCTTGGATTGTTTGAAGAGAGAAGCTATGAAAATAGCATCGACTTTGTAAAAGTTCGCAGAAGGCCCAAATCGTGTTTTGGCTGTATAAATACTTGTTTTTAGGTTTAGTTTTCACATATCTTAAATTCTATTAAGATTTAAGCAAGGAGGCTATTCCAGAGCTTTTAGGGAGAATAAATATCAGTACTCTGCCAGTTAGAGAAGAATTTCTGAACCCTTTTGATTTATTTTATTAGAATTCTCTTTTCATGCTTACTTTTTTAATCATGTTAATTGTTTCAATTAATATGTGTGAGTAGTTTGCTTGTTAGGCTTAGGGTAGTTCTAGGGTTTATGATGGATTG
>OVAP01003827.1:0-15794 GCA_900406295.1 Aurinia saxatilis
GTTAATTGTTCGCCTTTGAATACTTAGTGGGAGATATTTGACCCCCACAAAATTTATCAAAAATAATAATACAGAGGTTTATGGTTATTTATATATAAAATAAAAACATGTAAAAAGTTTAGAGATCAAAGTGAAAAAAAAAAAAATCCCTCGGTTTGATGCAAATTGGAGAAATTTTTCCTTATTTTCTTATTTTCCTCAAAATGAGGAACCATTTGAGACCAAAATAAAATAAAATTTGTATCATAGAGTGAGCTTCTTTTATAAATTCAAGAAAACCTTTTTTGTATCAAGGCTCTAAGTCCCGAAACCTTGTTTTTTTTTTACATTAGTAGCCAAAATGATTTCTCGACATATGCAGTTAAATGCTCAGCTTCTTATCGATACAACTACTTAATCTCCATTGTTGGCATCTTTTCTTTAACTTTGTTTCATTTTGTGTGTTTTCCTACCTATTGATTTGAAAACCTTGATTCTTGTATGGCTTTAAGTCATTTCATCGTATGGTTTAGACCAATTCATCTTTGATAATTTTAATGTGACAAAAAAAAAAAAAGGAAAAGAAAAGAGAGAGAGTGGGCTTCTAAAGTATCAAAGTTCAATTTCTTTAAAAAGAAAGGGTATAAAATTTCACCATCTTAAATCTTAGCAAAGAAAAACTTCTCTTGTTTAAGAAATATATATATGTATATATGGCTGGCTATACATTAATCACCATTGCTTCTTTCCTTTTTTCTTCTTCTTGCCGCTACTACCTGTGCTAGTGCCTGTTGCTGAAGAGGGGCTCTCACTGACATTATCAAACATCCCGGCTTGCACAGCGTTCTGCAACCATTCATAGAACTCTTCCTCTGTCATTGTTTCATCCATGTTTGCATTTGGCATTCTCTGGTTTCCTCTTTGCCCTGAAGAACCACCTGTTCCTCGTTTTGCAGCTGTCACATTCGTATTCACATGGAAGCTAGGCTTGTGTGTGTTAGCTGGACATCTCATCCCCTTCCAACAAAAAACATTTCAATCCTTTTAACAAAAACCCAAACAATCTCTTATGAAATCCTGTAGCAAAGCGACTGGTTTTTGGGTACCTGACAGATATACCACTGAGAAGCTTCATATATTTTGCTGTCCGCGCAAACGTAAGCACGCGGCATATCAACCTGTGTTACAACAGCAAACATTTCACATGGTTATATGGAAAAACAAATCAACTGAGCCATCTGATTTGTACAAATGGTTTTCTTGTTGGCAGTGTCAATTTCCCTTCTCAGTCTTCTGAGATGAAAACTTTTGTGTATACATATACCTTTTGAAACAACCCGAACAAGACGTGCTGTGAAGATTGTTCAACCCAACCATCTCCATCTTTTGCTTGATGAAATTCCTTGCAATCCTTGAGATACAAAATGCGGTTAAGTACTAGGGATTATACTTCCTCTCAAGAAGTTTCATCATTGGTGTAATATTTATTATCTCTAAGACGATGAAGAAGAGTTGGGAAAAACCTGGCACCATCTTGCTCTGGATTTCGATTTTTTTGTAAGATACCAGGCGTGGAGATTGGCACATTTTTTACACGATATTTGTCTACACTCTCTAACGGCTTCCTCCCCTTCACCTTCTGAGCTTCCAAAACCGTGTCCTCGAGCCTCCTGGTTCTTAGTGATGAATTACGTTAGCAGCTTAGAATAATTACAGATATCTAACCAGAGGGTCCAGAAGGAACAATATTGAGGAATTAAAAAAGAAAGAAAGAGTGAAAACATGTATACTTTTTAGCAACAAAGATATGTACTCCAAAAAATGAAAGCCAGGCAACCTTAAACATACCTTTTGAGAAGAATTCTGAAACCTCCGAAAGTAGTTCACCAGTTCTTCCTTCTTTAATTCATCGTCATATGATTTCCGTTTTATAGAATCAAGCAATACCTAGAGGCCAGCTAGGGAGATCAGAGATGGGGGAACTTGATGAACGATACCAATTTGATGAAATGAAGAAACAGAAAAAAAGGCATTACCTCATATGCATTCTGAAGCTTCTTAAAAGCTTCAGCAGCTTTCTCATTCCCCATATTCTTATCAGGATGGACCAGCATCGCCTATTAAATCATTCACCAAGCTTATAAACCAACATAAGGTTCTATTGCTCATGAGTATCAAGCAATTAGTACAGGCAGTTGAAAGAGAGAAATAAAAAGCATTACCTTTTTCCTATATTCTCGCTTGAGATAAGTCATGTCAACATTCCCATATCGAGGTAAGCCCAAAGCTGAATAGTGATCCACACAATTCATCAACCGAGCAACTTCATCTTCAGATGTTAACTCAGAGTCTGTTCCACTAGTTGATGCGACTCCTGGACCACGGTCCCCCGGAAAGCCAGGGCCGTTATCAAAAGATGAACCATTCAAGGGCTCAGTGGGTCGTCCATCAGCTGTGCTTTGCTGGTTTACTTTGTTCTTGAAGAAATATATGAGAGCATCGGTTGAGATGAAAGCCAGATTAAAAGCCAAAAGAAGACCTAGCCATCCGACATAACTCCATGCACTGTAGACTGAATACACTGTGATGATAAACAGTGCAATGCGCTCGTGCTTCAACAAGAATGTCAAACCTTTATATCATCGAACATTGCACATTTTGTTAGACAACATGCTGCAAGACAATGGTTATTGCTGAAAGGTTGAGAGAGGAAGGACTTTACCTCCAAGGAAGAGGAAGAGCAGTGCTGTCCAAAAGCTACCATAGAGCCATAGCAAAACCAAACCAGAAATGCCAAGGGTAATAGACCCAACAACGAATCCAATAAACAATGCCACCAGAATGGTTGCAGCCTGTATTTATCGAATATTGACATATGCATAAAAAGTAAACATATAAGAAAATCATGTTTGAGATTCTTACCGAAATCACTATAAACTTGGTCATGCCAAGCATTGAAAATGCTGAAAAGAGACCACACCACATGATGGAGAAAAAGGATGCAGTTCCCATCCGGATGAAAGAATCAAAACCTCGTAGTGCACAGTCCAGCCAAACCAAAGATAGAAGAAGAATTATGCTGCCAAAATGCATAAGCCATCTGAAGACAACTGGGTATGCCTGCTGAATTTTCGTTATAGCAAAATCACGGGCTTCATATACTCGGGATCTGAGAGAAACCATCAAAGGCTTGTGTCTTTCCATCCACTTACCCACTGCCCTTGATAGAGTAGCAGTGGATATCCCGAGTTTCCTGAGTAGTGCATTGTATGCTAGCTCAATATTCTCGGAAGGGCTGTTGGTGCTCAATATATGAAGCATGGCTCTCATAACCGCGTTGATGTGTTGGCGACTAAATGGAATATATCTAGTTTCTTGGGTGGTGGTAACACCAGGTTCATTATACGATCGATCTCCAGCTAAATCAGTGTGTGGAGCAACAGGCTGATCTATATCACTGAAAGTTTCAGAAACTGACGCTTGTTTATCATCTTGGGAGTTATCAGGCTCACTACGTTTCCCTTGGCCCTTAGTAGAATCAGGGGTTTTCTTTCTTTGCTTCGTTTGGTGATCCATTCCATTCTTCTGGTGACTTCCTTTCCGAGCCATTACGAAATCAATTTTCTAGTAGCATGTCCTGGCGCTGGAGAGGGAGAGCAATTGGACAGCTTTTACAATTGAGATCAAAACTTCGTCTAGGGTTGGAGGAGATTAAGCAAAACTAACTCAGAATCATCCCGAAATAGATGAGAAGATAAGAATCGAATTCTAAAGCAGAGAGGGTACCTGAAACTCTGAGGCGCAGCCAAGCGAGGAAGTCAAGGTGAATCAAAATTCCTCCTGCCTCAATTCAATTTGGGACTTAAAAAGTCACACAAAAAAATGGGAAGAGGTGTACGAGCTGGTGAAATTCAGTTTTCTATCATTCTTGTTTTCTTGGATACTTTTACATGTTACCAGTTAATGGGGCTCTTTTAACCTAACCGTAAGCAATATGGTCTGACCATTTGGGTCGTGGACCAGTTTGGATATTTCAACTTTGAATTTTCTTTTTTTTAACGAGCACACATTAAATACATCAAATCATCTCAGAAATAATGAATGTTCAAAAAAAAGGATAATTATTTATATAATCGAATTATAAAGATCTAATGCATGTCGATCGAGCTAGATAGTTTGCTATTGAATTTGTCACCCGTCGAATATATATCAGAGAGAATGAGGGAACCCTTAAAACTCACCGATCACATCTGACACGATATCAAAAGCTGTCCAATTTAGAGTGCTTGAATAATACTCGGAAACTCCATACAATATGTCTGAAAATGGGAACACGGTAGATGATGGGGATTAGTTTTCGCCCAAAATATTTCCTGCAATACTGNATTAGTTTTCGCCCAAAATATTTCCTGCAATACTGAGGGATCGTATCCACAGAGAGCAGAGTGTACATAGTAGCACGTCTAAGTTCACTCGAGCTAAGCAGAAAAATGAAGTGGTTTTGGTTTTGGTCGATCGACAGTGTGAATTGGTCGATCGATTGGGACACCAGCAGATTATGCGGTCGATCGATCAATGTCTGAAAATGCTAAAAATAATTTAAACGTGAGAGAATTCAATGATAAAAAGCGTTAGGAAGTCAGATAATGCATCAGAGGATCACGGTTTGAATTATTCAAGGTAGTAATCTATGTAAATCCTAGTTTAGGCTATATAGTTGGAATCACTATTAATTGACTATTAATATGGTTAGGCTTAGTCAATCTAGTTCAATTGGTATCCGAGTTAACTCTAACATATATCTTTTCAGAAAGAGAATCTATGGGTTGATCAACCAATTAATCTAGGCATTAAATTCAGGAAATTAATTCTACTAAACTATAAATAGTAAAGCTTCCACTATCAAGTTTTGGATCTCTTACTCTGAGTGGTGTATTAGTATCAGGTTTATCCTATGATTTATACTAAGATCCGATATGAAAGTAAGCCTATAAACTACTCATTACACAGTCCTATTGCATATCTACCAAACCATGATTCCTCCTAGTAAAACCTTATTCCTAACTAAAAATTTACTCAGACATAGCAAAATTAAACATTATGACAATGAAAACTGCTTGTATTAAAAGAGGGTTCAGAATAGCTTCTCTGGAGTGCAGAGATTACAAACTTCGTCCTTGAAGCAAAGATCAAAGCAATAATGAAAAGAAACTGAAATAAACTAATAAATTGTTTAGCCTGGATGCCTGGAAGCTTTTGAGTATTTTTTTTATGATTCTCTCTGGCTTCAGTCATCTGTATTTATAGGGGAGAGAGTCGGGTAGAGAGTCGAGACGAATCAGGAGGAAGATTTGGATATGAATCAAAATATCTGTGATTATACTCTCTGAATCAATCGGTCGCATTATTCTCGCTCGATCGGTGAATATCTGAAACACGTTTTCTGAAGATTCAGTATCTTCAGTGATTATCTCTAGCGTGTATTGGTAACTCCCCAAATGCAACGGTCCTTATCTGAATTTGTTCTCGAAGCTTCCTTGAGATTATGGGCTGTGATCAATCGGTGGGCCTCCGGTCCGGTTGATTGGGCTTTCATTTCATGCGAGCTTTTGGATACACCTTCACTGATTTGGGTTCAACTTCTTACTCCTGAGGGCTAATGACTTGATTCCAAGCCCATGTGACAGCTAACTCACGTGGCTTGATTGTTCTAACTCCTCACTTCATTCCAAAATAAATATCTCCTTCATCCGGGCATGGACTTCTGATGTTGATTTGTTGGACTTGGTAGAAAATGCCCATTTGCGACTTAAAATGCATTGTTTTCACAAAAAACATTTTGCAAACAGAAAAATGTGAAATCCAGGGGTTTCTGTTTCAAATCAAATAGTTTCTTTGTTAAAAACACCAAAAAATTATATCGAAAAGCGGTAAAATATCATCACTATCAAATTCCCCAGACTTAGCTTTGTTCGTCCTCGAACAAACAACATGCTAAGAAGGAAAATAAGTTTGAAAAGTTGGGAACTCTCTTACTTGTACCACAACTTAGAGGCGCAGCTTTGTGATGGTCATCACGACAATCCTGCCAAAAGTTCTCATTTCATACTCCCGCCACAACTCTCTCAACTGGTCCAACAGGAATCGCAACCTAACAATACCCTAAAGGTACCGAAATCTGACTCTCCACATTCATTTATATTGCGTGAGCTTTCTTACTAGAAAATATCAGTTAGGTAAAACAGGCCAGGTGTGTAATGAGAGGGGGCTAATATTTAGAGGTGAGGCTAATATGTTTAGGGTTTACCATACTCAAGAAAAATACGATATGTTTGCAAAAAAGCGTGAGATCTTAGACCGCTTGATGGCACAGTTCCCCAATCACTCTCTCTTTTAGCTCGACTCGTTCCTCCCCCAGACTTAGATTCTTTTAAGGAAATCTAAAGTCTTCTTGAACATCCTCGGACTCCTTTAAACGTTTTCCACCTTTCTTCATTTTTTATCCCTCATTTCCCCGGCCTTTTGCTAAACAAATATGGATCATAAAGCTTTTGCTTTTTTGTTTTTTTTTACAACAAAGCTTTCACCATATATAGCAAGGCGCGAATTTTTACCTTGATTTTGATGAAGTATGACCAGGGAAATCAGCCTTGAAACCTTCTCTTTGAATCTTCATGCATGTGTTAAGATCGTGCATGCCTTTTTTGCCAGTCTTCATGAGTGATTGGAAAACTGCGTTGGTCTCATCTCTCCAACCGTTTTACACATATTGCATATAAGACAAGAAAGAAAAAGAGACTACATGGGGTTTGAAAAGAGGTTAGGTTATGGGTGTGGTAACAACTTAAAATAAGTTGACCATCAGGATCAGCAAGAGTGGTAAATAAGAAGTCCTGAATGGATTTGTTTTTCCTAGTCTAATACCTCCAACAAGAAAGATTTATAATCCGGTTTAGGTTCAAATAAAATAGAGTCAGAAATCAGAGTTATTACAGTACGTGCAAACCGAGATATGTTGGGAAGCTCGAGTATGGAATTTCTAAAACAAGTGCCTCGGGGCAGTCTTGTAGAGATGGTCACTAGGCCGTAGTCCAGTTGTGAGTAAGGTCCTTCTTCCATGCTGAAAATTTGAAAAATAAGGATGAAATAGAAATGGAAGATGGTTACCTTGTTGTCTTCAAGTGTATCGAATGACCTTCTTTGTCTTATTGGAATTTGTGTGGGCAAGAATTCACACACAATCAAAACTTGTCTAACGGATCTTTTAAGGGATCGTCGACTCTCTAGTGTGAACCGCTTAGAAAGTTAAAGAGAAAGACAAAGAACAAGGACAGAGAAGTAGGTCGTTTTATTGATAGCAAAGAGAATTCTCGTATACAAGCTGTTAAGACCTAAGTTATTCGAGAGAGAAGAAGATGATCTAAGACCTACGACCTTAGATCTTATATATACTATAACTAAACCGCCTTGGGGCTCAAGCTCTTTCGTGGGTCACCTTCCATTTCCTGAAGATTTACTTCCATTCTTCCAGCAGTCTTCGGGATAGTTTCCTTTCTCCTTAGATACTCCGATGATTCTATTCTCGATGGAAGATGGAACCATAGGGCTTTGTCTTAATGGAAGATGGAAATGGGCCCACGGAACTGAGCTGGGTTATTTGGCTAGTTATAAGTGTTTCTGGTCCCACGAGATTGTTGAGATAATCTCGTAAGTCGTATGTGTTCTGATGATCACCTCATTAAAAACCTTGGCAAAGAAAACCACATGGGAAAAACCTTACCAAGGGAAAAAGAGTGTGATCACGATGATCGTTTGATGAAATGTTCATCGTGGGTCCTTAGTTCGGGATGAAACTAAAGCAATGTGACGGACCCACGGGATGCGACGTTGCTAGGCGAGCTAAGTCGGCTCGCGGACTGGATGTGAAAAATCTTGCGGGCCTTACTTAATACTTAGCTCGCGGATTGAAATGTGAGAAATGTTGTGGGCCATGCCTAATACTTAGCCCGCGGACATTAAAGAGAAACTTATCTTGCGGGTCATGACAAGGACGAAGCCCGCGGACTATGCCATCGAGCTCACCCCGCGGGCCATGTAGAACATGAAGCTTGTGGGTCATGGCAAGGGTGTAGCTCGCGGGCCACGGCAAGAGTGTAGCCCGCGAACTACGTTGCTAAGTTCATCCCGCGGGCCATGTTTAGCGTGTAGCCCGCGGTTCATGGCCATAGTGTAGCTCGCGGGCTACGGCAAGAGTGTAGCCCGCGAGCTACGTTGCTAAATTCATCCCACGGGCCACGTTGAGCATGTAGCCCGTGGGTAATGGCCATAGTGTAGCTCGCGGGCCACGGCAAGAGTGTAGCCCGCGAGCTACGTTGCTAAGTTCATCCCGCGGGCCACATTGAGCATGTAGCCCGCGGATCATGGCAATGGTGTA
Source organism: Aurinia saxatilis (assembly GCA_900406295.1). Taxonomy (NCBI): domain Eukaryota; kingdom Viridiplantae; phylum Streptophyta; class Magnoliopsida; order Brassicales; family Brassicaceae; genus Aurinia; species Aurinia saxatilis. The sequence continues at coordinate 8,414 of OVAP01003827.1, forward strand.
GCTCGCGGTCCACGGTAAGAGTGTAGCCCGCGAGCTACGTTGCTAAATTCATCCTACAGGCCACGTTGAGCATGTAGCCCGCGGACCATGGCAAGGGTGTAGCTCGCAGGCCACAGCAAGAGTGTAGCCCGCGAGCTACGTTGCTAAGTTCATCCCGCGGGCCACATTGAGCATGTAGCCCCCGGGTCATGGCCATGGTTAACGCGCGCCACGGCAAGAGAATAGCCCGCGAGCTACGTTGCTAAGTTCGTCCCGCGGGCCACGTTGAGCATGTAGCCCGCGGGCCATGGCAGGGGTGTAGCTCACGGGCTACGGCAAGGATGTAGCCCGCGAGCTACGCTATTAGGCTCATCCCGCGGGACACAGTGTTGACGTAGCTCGCGGGTAAAGGCCATGGTCTTGTCATGCGGGCCATGTTCCAGACTTGGCCCGCGGACGATTGTCTCGATGTCTTCGTTCGATCCTTTGCGGGTCCATCTCATGTCTGGACTTTCAATTGATCATAGGAAGATCAAATTGGTTTGTCTAAGAAGGTCCGGGACCTGCAATGAGACTTAGCTAGCACATTGCTTGGTGAAGTCTGTCGGGACCCACTGTGAAACTTAGCTAGCACATTACTTGGTGATGTTTTGACCGGGACCCATCAACCAAATGTCCATAGAATAGGCTTGATGGTTCGTCGTTTGAGTTTATAAAAGGTCTGGCCCACGGAACAAACCGAAGGACTTGTCCCGCGAGCTAAGTGCCTTGCATGGCCCGTGGGATAGTCCATGACCGTGGTCCGCGGGCCGTGCCGATCGTGTAGCCTGCAGGATGTTCGTGTGAGCTTGTCCGCGGGCCACGTTTGTTATTTGGCCCATGAGACAAGCCTCAGATCTTTCGCCACGGGCCAAGTTTGATCTATGCCTTGTTATATGCATTGTCGATCGAGGGACCCTTGGTGATCCGTGCTTGACTATGTCTTTACCAATCGATAGTCCATGATTGTAATGCTCGATGGTGTGGACATATGACCAGCTCGTGGGCCGTAGTAATGTTTATTGGCAAACACTTAGCCGTTTTATGCTATCAATCTTCGGGGGTGGAATCTGACCCCACAGTTAGCCCCCCAAGTCTTTATTTCTTTCATACAGACTATTTGATGTTGANCAGTTAGCCCCCCAAGTCTTTATTTCTTTCATACAGACTATTTGATGTTGATAAAGATTATTCACGCACCGAAGATTTGCCAACTTTCGACATGTTAGACATATTTGGCGAGATTAAGTGAGCTTAAAAATTATTAAAATTGAATCTTAACAAAGCCATATGTCAGTCTAATGTATATATCTTTTGAAAATATTTAGGTTGAATATCCATCAATTTAATTCATGATTAAAATTATTTAAAAAAATCTTATAAACTAACTAATATTTAATGATAAAATCGTAAATTAAATCTATATTTTGCATGATCTTTTTGTTATTACTTTTTAAATTCAGGAAATAAGTAAATTAATATTTTTACTTCAATTCATTATAAGAAAAAATGAATTAAATTATGATTTATAGATGTTGACAAAAAAAAATTTTATGATTTATGGATAGGAATTTATAGATAGTGATAAATAATGTTAATTATATTTTGTTTAGTTTTTGTTATTATATTACTTTTCCATAAAATATTTGTTCAACATGTAATGTAGTTATAAATGTATAAGAAATTTTGCATTTTATCTTTGGAAATATTTGTTCAACATTCGAGGTTTGATATCATGTGGATTATCTTGTTTTTTATGTGATTCGGAATGAGACACAACCTTCACGTTCATTTATCATAACTTTTTCTGATATAAAAGAAGAGGAAAACACAAATGATGATAACACTTTTTAAGTGCGTTCGGAAATACTGAATCAACTACATAACCCACCATATAATCTTCTAACATCGACAATAGATTATTTAATATTGTAATATGATCACATGTAATTTGAAATAAAATTAAATATTTAAATATTGTTTTGATTTTTGTAAATTTTAGTTGAAAATAATAAGATAATCTTTTACTACCACATATTTTATCAATAATTTTAATTAATATTAGTTTTATTTGGTAAAAATATCAATTAATTTTAGCCCATTAACATTTTAGTTCTAATTATGTTATCTAAATATATTTAGTTTTGCACCTGGAAAAAAAATTGATTATACATCATTTCTCAAAATTTTGTAGATGGGTAATTATTGGTAAATTTAAACTTATTTGTAAAACGGTTACAGTAACGGTTGTTGTTTTAAATTTGTGATTAAAAGACTATTTAATATGGATTACGGTTAATTAACGGTTATAGTTAATACTTTTTTAAATCATAACTATTAAATTTGTTACGGTTGGTCATGATTTTTACCATTCTATACGGAATAAACCTGTTACGATTTGAAAATAGTATAGATACGGTCCTAAATACGATTACTTTGTTAGGCAAAACATAAGCAAGCGTATTGACAAAAAAAAATTATGTTTTTAATCTTTCGAAGATGTAATGCTAAAAACATTATTTATTTTCAGATTTTAAAATATGGAAACAGTTATATTATGTTCATTCCTATACACTCTTCTCGTTCTCCTAAACCTTTTACCTTGCCAATTTATAAAACTGATTAAGACAGGAGATCCTGGAATTGTATCTTGCTCAGGAGCCATCAATTACTAAAAGAATTTCTTTGTAGCGCATTGTGTCAAAAAGTTTAGACTGCACCACCGCGTAAGGTATATAAGCTTGTTCAATTTGTTGATAGAAGGGTTAATTATATCTAAGTTTCGATGTACGTAAAATCTGTTAGGTATAGAGAAGTTAGATATCTGCAAAGAAAGTTTAGCAAATTAAGACATAGTACCAAACTATCAACATTGATCAAGTTGAGTAGAAACTTACCTTTAAAAATAAGGATCTCTCACATCTCCAAAATTCTGCAGTGCACAAATTGTCATCTTTGTTGTTTCCATGATACAGGCTTAGAGACCCACTGTACATTTCTTATGTCACGACTTGATCAATTTGGATAGTAACACGGCCAAAACCCAAAGGATTGGTTAGATTAGACCAGCTAAGACAACATTTAATTTCTATTAAATCCTTGATCTGCGAGCTTACCAGTGTGAATCTCAAACATTTAAGTAAGAGCATCCAAACATATGCAATCTTACATTAAGCATGTAAAGTTTTTGCGCTGCCTTTCTAAAAATTAAAGGGGCTGAGCCAAAGATAATACTGGTAGCGGCTGCAAATGCTTTCAAACTGCAGAAACCAAAAAATCATAGCTAAACATAGCTAAAGTCTTTATAAACGTAAATATATCATTTTGTTCATTATATTGTGTCCTAGAGAGCCAGAGTTGTAGTTTGGTTTTACAATGAATCTAATTGGCTCTCCAAAGAGAATTTTACTTGCACCATCGCTTCACGTCCATCATAAGTTCCATCATAAGTTTCTCTATTTCATTTTTGTTACTCAGCCAGAATAAGATGCATTAAAGCTCTTTATTGGATAGAGTAATGGTAACATGCCTTGTGATCTCCAAACTTTAAGACAAAACAAAAATGAAAGAAACAAATATGTTACCCCTTACGGTCGAAGGCCTTCCTAAGAGGATCCCATGTGTTTGTTATTACGTAAAATAGATGTGTTAGATAATCCATCATCTGAAGAGTGTTTTCTAAATTAGGTATTAAAAATCTCAAAATACCTTAATCAGCTTTGTTCTTGACCAAAGTCTTGTAAATAGCTCCTTGATTTGAAGGAAACTTCCCTTGTCTATTTTTTACAACATAAAACATTTTTAAAGTATAACTAAAAGGTATTACTATGAATAATCTCTGCATTTTCCATAAGAATATGAATCCATTATTGAACTGCAACACATACATATCATCTCCCTCAAAGGTACCATGTTCGCTAAACCGAAGGATAACTCGAAGGTAAACATATTTTTCATCTTTTCTTCGTCCATATTTTAGTACTTTAAAACTTTTCTCTTCCATGATCCTTGGACGTGCCCTTCACATGACATAAGTCATTTGATTAGATGAATTTTGACACTAACGTTCTAAAAAGCAAATCCAAATCGTTTTAGCTAATCAAAACTTACAAACTACAAAGAAGAATCATTAATCTAAAATTATAACTCAGAGCTCGACACTTCATAAAAAGAATCATACATCAACACATCAAGTTGTTTAGAACAGAGAACTGAAATCCAAATAGCATATAAAACACATAGTTATTTAATAATGTAATCATTGAAAAAACTTATCTTACTATCCATCTTCTATCATGTTCATATTAAATTTATTTACCTAATGGTTTTAAAGGAATATAAACATTGGAAACAGGGAACAAAAATACAACATCTTGTAGATGAAGCACATGAAGCTTGGCTATGAGACTGTTTGCATAAAGAGATGTTGCAATGGCAAGTAATTTTGGATAAGCAGAACCTGTAGATTAATGAGACAACTTACAGAGGTTATTCATTTCAGAAGAGATGCATTATCTTCAGCATCTCTGGCCGCAACATTGATTCGAATGTCTACCGCTTCGTCTCTCAAGTCTTCACATCGAACAAAGAATGGTTTATTCATGCTCATATACTCCCACAGGTCGACGTGCCGGTAAATAAACATTGTAAAAAACAAAAAAAATAAACATGGTGCAAGGAGTCATCTTTTTCAGATATTGTAATTTCATGAAAGTCTGGTCATAAACGATTGTTCTTTTACAGAGAAAAAAAAACTTGTCCTCTTGTTTTTTTTTTCTGAGCTAGGAGTCATCTTTTCAGATATGAATACTTACCATTTCTAAAAATTATTTGTCCTGTTGGTTTTCTCTCGTCCAGGTAAGTCACAAGTTGGACATCGCCAAGCTCTACCATTGCATGGTTAGCAACCCTATCCAACAAATCAACTGTAATTATACAAGATAGATGAAAGGAACGAAAAATGATTGGTAAATAATTTCATTCACTGTGAAGCATGTCAACACTATCGTTAGCTATTGTATTAGTGCACTCTCATTTGTTTAAAGTTAAAACATATCTTGATATCAGGTTGTGATCAACATGTACTAAAAGCTATTCTCCTATGTACTCTAGATTCCTCAAGTATAAAAGGCATTTGTAGGTAGCCACCTGAGATTAAAAATAAAAAAAAAACAGAATCAAACACTATTTTTTGCTTTTGCAGCTTGTGAGGATCATGTGTCTTATGAGAGATTCTGCAGACCTTTCTCCCTATCCCTTTCAAGGTCGTTCACGACACAACCCATGTGATCCGTCTGTCAAAGTTTATATGTCAGTGTAATTTGGGACAATACGCCTCCCAAAAGAATATAAGGGAGAGATGTTAGTATCAAAGACTGAGTGTGTACTACAAAAGTTTCTGAAACACATCAAATGATGCCAGTCAATTAGCCCATGTTGAACAATTATCTATCCTCATATTCGACTACATGTAGCAGCAAGTAGTTTAAGCTTCCAAGATGTCAAATTTTGGATATATTTAGCAAAATCATATTCTAGTTGCAGAACAAATTCAACTGAATACACAACCCATATAGAAGGACTCACATGATGTCATTTGAATGTTATATTCGGCTGACTCCAGCTCCTGTATCAAAAAGTTCAATTTTCTTGTTGCCCAACCTTTGAGTTTCTGACTCTGTATACATTCATTCAACTTCAACAATTTCCGCTACAATTGAAGCTTCTCCTCCACTCTGAATCGTCACAAAAACTGATGAACAAAAATCCAAAATCAGAATATAAAGAGGGAGGCAGAAAAGGCTTACGGATCAATTGCTTAGTGCAACGCTATTTGCAAATGCGATGCCACGTAATAAGACTGTAACTTTCTTGCTTATTCTGTCATACTTGATTAACCTTCCAGTCTTATCGATGCTCAACGTAGCAGCCACGAATTGACTGTACATGACGAAGATTTAGATTATAGATTTGAGATTTGTGAAGGAGAATCGAACACAAATATATGGATGATTGAATCAATTATTTAATCGATCACCAGTGATGACTTTGATTCCATAAATTCTCGTAATACCCAAATTTGAGAGAAAAAGAGCAATAATGATTTTTTTTAATTATTTGTAATAATTGAAAAGAGCACTCACCCTAGTTCGAACAATATATTCCAGATTTCTAATTCATTCGAATCAATTTGGCAATGTTTGAAAGTTGTAGAAATTTGAGGATTTCTCTAGAAACTAACCTATTTCCGCAGATGAATTCTAATTTGAATTCTAATTTCCATGGGCGTGTTTTTGATATTTTCTATTCTAGAGGAGAGAGATGCTTTGTCATCTATGACGTCACAAACTTTAATAAAGACTTTTAACCAGAACTTGATACTTAAGATTTTTTCACTAAAGTGTATTCACAAATAATGAGTAGAGGATTAGTTCTCATACCAAAAATTTTGACGTTAATTTGCTATATAGCCAAATATAAATAAAATCATTGTACAACTTTTTTAATACTATATTACCCTTTCTCTTTCCTCTATCCCTCCTTACTTCCGAATTGTTTTTAGTGCATTTCTTCTCTTTCTCTTCAAACATTATTCTCTTTCTTCAATTTCTCTTTTTCTTTCCACCACTTCTTTTCTTCATTCTTTCATATTAAACCTAGTGATCCTTACAAAAAACAAAAGATCATAACAACAAAATCAAATTCATCATTTAAATTGAATATATTTGAGTTTAGGAATCTAAACTTAAGGTAACAAAAGATCACAACAACAAAATCAAATTCATCATTTGAATTGAATATATTTGGATTTAGGAATCTAAACTTAAAGTTTAGTGTTCTTTTTCAAACAAATAAAAAAATCATAGTAATAAAAGCAAATTAGATCCCATAGATAAAAATAAATCTGTTTGGATTTAGGAATTTAAATTGGGTTTAGGAATCTAAACTTAGGGTTTAATGTTCCTTTTCAAACAAATCAAAATATCATAGCAATAAAATAAAAATATAAACCAACACTTTTTTGTCATCGAATTTTGATAGGAGATTGACAGGAAATTTTCAGATCTTCGTAAAAAATAGAGTTGAATGAGTGCAAAGTAAAGATTGTGGTGAAATTTTTATTTTTATCAAATCAAAAATGGATTTTTGTATCTATAAATAAACAAAAATGATAAAATTCAACCAAAAAATAAAAGAAAAAAAGGAGAAAGAGAAAGTGAAGAGAGAGAATGATGTTTGACGAATGATCAGATAAATATGTAGAGAAAAAAAGGTTATTATAATAATTGGGATTGATGAAGGATGTTGGAGATTATTTTATTAAAGTGTTAATTGGGTTTTAATAAAATTTGGGTGTGAATAA
>OVAP01003828.1:0-15791 GCA_900406295.1 Aurinia saxatilis
AGTCTTCTAGAGTCTTCTAGAATCCTCCAAACTCCCTCCAGCTCAGCTACAGCTTCACTGGTCCACGCCAGCTTCAATCCAGCTCTGTTCCGTGCTAGCACCTGTTGTACCTCAGGCCTGCTACATCTTCAAGAAATACAGCTCTTGAGGAATAAAAGAAGTATTTTTCAGAAATCTTTCTCCTCTCCTATGTTGATACTTGGTTACAAGTTTTCTGTAGAGCAAGACTAGCACTTGTTTTTGGACTGTTCTTACTCCCATTAGTTTGATTAGATATGGAGACGATTCTAGATTGCACAAGTTTCTAATCAGATATGTGTTTCAGGAATCCCATTATAACATTTGGAGAGAAAGGAATCCTAGGAGTCATGGTGAAGATCCAATCTCTCCTTAGGTGATCTCTTCTTAATATTGACAAGCTTGCTTGTACGAAACAGAAATTATACATAAGCCACACTGCACAACCTTTTGCGTATATGATTGTTCTCATGTTTTGTGTTTACCTTGAAGCTAATTAATATATTATCTTTTTGCTCGCGGACATGGTTATGTTATTACTTATAACGATCGAGTACGTACGTTGTTTACGATTTTGGGCAGATTAGGATGTGTTATGCCGTTATCGATCCCTTCCTTGTCAAAATACAACGTTTCAAGGCTTCAAGCTAAAGTTTTGTGACAACTTAAGGATCAACTAAAGTTTTAGTTGGTTATCCCGGCCTCCTTGTCAAAATACAACGTTCAAAGGCTTCAAGCTTTGGTTGTTCAACGTTCAAGTTTTGTATCAAGGATCAAATATTAATTCTAGTTGGTTGATTGTTTCCCTATTACTTCTAGTTGGTTGCTCATGAGCTTAATTTATACTAGTATAGTGATTAGGTAGCCTAATCATACTTATGCTTATCCATATAATCATTTATTTTCCGGGAAAGGAAACAATAAATATGAAAAGTCAACGGTCAAACTTCAAGAAAGCCTTGTGCACTTGCCACTTGTTTTCTTTTCCAATCTCATTGGGAGTAATTTGGAAACCATATATCAGTCATTCGCCCGTCTCAAACTGATTTTATTCAACCAATATAAACCTAAAATCACCAGACCATGATAATTCACTATCAAATAAGAATCACTAATCCATCAACATTTATTTAAAATTTATACGATTTATTGTTTTTTCTTAACAATTTCTTGTAGAATCTATGGATAATAATATAGTATTAATACAAATTACAACCTGTATTGGCATGTATTTAATTAGTAATTAACCTATCCTTAATTCCCCTATAAACACCATTATGATGATGTCGATACATAACATAATATTTTGTGAATATGAATATCACCCCCACTAGGCTATAATGTTCCTAATCTTGCAATAATACTGCCAAATTGATATTGACCAGCTATTTCTTTACTTATTTTCTTTTAATTTGGTTGATTTTGATTTTATTTAAAGTCGTGGTCGTCTCTCCATACACAGTTTTTATTGGTGCATGCATTACCTCTTCACCAACCAATCTCTTTCTGACTTTTCAGAATTTAAGGTTTACTTTTCATTTTAGCTTAAGCAAAAATAATTCAAATGACCAGAATATATATACCCTAGTGGTTTGTGGTAGTGCCTAAGTTCAAACTTTATCTTAATGTGTATTACGAATTTATTAGAGATTACACAGGAAAATATGTAGAGTTATACATAAATTACGATAATTACTATTGAAATCTAAACTAGTTACGAAATATTGAACACGTGGCTTGAAGTTCAATACATTAATTAAAGAGAATGTATAATATAGTTTTTTTATATTAAAAGAGAATATCATATAATCCAAAAATCTCATATACAATATTTAATTACCTCGTGACATTTCTGTAGTGTTTTAAGAGATAAGTCCAATAATGTAGTATACAAATTACAAAGTGAACAAATAACAAAAGAAAAAAAAACAACTATGAAATATCATTTTTTGTTTTCAAATTAGCTAAATTTTCTTTCTTTCCATTTTTTTTTATCAAAAGATTTGTGGGCGTAAATCCACCAAACTCGATAATATGTTATACTCCCTCTGTTCCTCAAAGAGTGTCGTTTTAGCTTTATTTATTTTTTCCACAAAGAGTGTTATTCTCATTTTCCAATGTAATTTTTAATGATATATACCCAATTTAAACTCAAATATAAAGAAGAATATGAATAGTCAATTTGTTATTTAGGGGTATAATAAAAATTTGAATATGTTTTATTAATTTGTGTACAAACATCTAAAACGACGCTCTTTAGAAAACGGAGGGAGCCGTGTAGTAATAAATCATCACTCAAAACAACGACCTCGATTTTCCTGAAATCTTTGCCTGGGCTCTTGGCTTTAGTTAAATTTTTCTCCGTTATACAATTTGTCAAACTCAATGAAAATCTCATTCTATTTTCCTACGTCAACGGCCTTAAACGTAAAAAAAATCACAATTGGTCACCTCTACCGAAAGGTTGACTTTGAGCTCACAATAATAGTAACCAGTAGGTCCAGGACAAAAATAGTAACGCGGTTCATACAACAAAACAATTCCCACTTTCATTTTTTCAATTAAACCCACAAACATGTTCATTTCATTCCTCACTCTCTAATCCCCAAAACTAAAATAAAGAAAAGAGAATCAAAGTGGCGAATGTTAATGGCGTTTTCTTCTTGTCTTCTCTTACTTCCTCTGCTGATTTTCTCAGCCTCACTTCTTAGTCATGCTCAAGATCAGTCAGGTAAAACAAATTACACCATCTTCACTAAAACCGGTTTGGTTTCTTGAAACTTTCTTCTGTTGATCTTCCCTCAGGATTCATCAGTTTGGATTGCGGTTCGCCGAAAGGAACTACCTTCCGTGAGAGAACAACAAACCTTACTTACATATCCGATGCGGATTTCATCAATACCGGTGTTAGTAAAAGCATCAAACAAGCATACCAGACTCGGTTTCAACAACAAGCTTGGTAAACTATAAACAACTTTATAAAAAAATCAGTAAAATGTGTTAACTTAAACCTCACGCTAACCTAATTGTTTTTTCTTGTCCTACAAGGAATCTAAGGAGTTTTCCACAAGGCACAAGAAGTTGCTATACCCTAAACCTTACTATAGGCGATGAGTATTTGATCAGAGCAAACTTTTTACATGGCGGTTATGATGACAAACCCTCCACGCAATTCGAGCTTCACCTCGGGCCTAACCTATGGACTACAGTTACAACCACAAACGAGACCGAAGCAATGGTCTCTGAAATGATTCATGTTTTGAGAACTGATCGGTTACAGATCTGTTTGGTCAAAACAGGAAACTCGACGCCTTTTATCTCGGCTTTAGAGCTTCGTAAACTCAAGAACACGACTTACTTGACTCAACAAGGGTCCTTGCAGACCTTTATCAGAGCAGACGTTGGTTCAGTTATTAACCAAGGCTTCAGGTAAGTCTCATAATATCATGTTTAAATACTGAAGTTAGGCTTTAAATATGTTCTGTTTTTCCTCTGTTTTAGGTACGGGATCGATGTGTTTGATCGTATTTGGACTCCGTATAATTCCGGAGACTGGTCACAGATTAGTACCAATCAATCAGTGAATGTCAACAACGACTACCAACCACCAGAGATTGCAATGGTCACAGCCTCTATTCCAACTGATCCAGATGCACCTATGAACATTTCGCTAGTCGGGGTGGACCGCACTGTGAGATTCTACGTTTTTATGCATTTTGCCGAGATTCAAGTGCTCAGTCCCAACGAAACAAGAGAGTTTAATATCATGTATAATGGCAAGCATATCTATGGACCCTTTAGACCTGTTAATTTGACCACTTCTTCTGTATTTACGCCTACCGAAGTTGTGGCCGATTCAAATGGACAGTACACCTTTATGCTTCAAAGAACAGGAAATTCGACGTTGCCTCCTCTTCTCAATGGAATGGAGGTTTATTCGGTTAACTTGTTGCCGCAACAAGAAACCGATAGAAAAGAAGGTCAGTAACTAACTATTTTTGTGATATCTTATTGATCAAGAATCACAGTTTTACTTACTTAGAAGAAATTGTTACCAGTTGATGCAATGATGAACATTAAGTCGGGCTACAGCGTGAACAAGATTGACTGGGAAGGAGATCCTTGTGTGCCGCAGGATTACAGATGGTCCGGTGTTAACTGCAGTTATAGTGACAATGAACAACCAAAGATCATTTCTTTGTAAGTATTGTTATTTAGAACAGTGTTTGATTTTTGTTCTTTATATGCTACAAAAGGTTCTAAAATCTTTGATTTTTGATAACAGGAACCTTTCTGCAACTGACTTGACTGGAGAGATACTTGAATTCATATCAGACCTTACCAATTTGGAAGTTCTGTAAGTAGATAATGCTCAAATTTCTTAGAAACTGTAACAAAGTTATGTTTTGATATGATTTCATTGGTGAGTTTCTTGTAGTGACTTGTCTAACAATTCTTTAACGGGTTCGGTCCCAGAGTTCTTAGCAAACATGGGAACATTAAAAGTCATGTAAGTTCAAGTTCAAAGAGGCTCAAATCTAACACTTTTTATGCTGCTAAACACCAAAAACTAACATTTAGTAATGTTTTATAAGCAGAAATCTATCAGGCAACGAGCTAAATGGTTCGATTCCCGCAACTCTCCTTGATAAATCACGAAGAGGATCGATCTCATTAAAGTAATACTCCATAAGTATGACCAAAACAAGCAGTTAAATTCTTAGACCTTTCTAATCCATTGATCTTTTAATCACCTATGTATAACTATAGTATCGAAGGAAACACCGGGCTCTGTTCTTCCGGTAATTCATGCGCCACCACAAAGAAGAAGAAGAGAAACACGGTTATTGCACCTGTTGCAGCATCACTTGTTTCAGTCTTCCTCATTGCAGCTGGAATCGTTACGTTCCTTATCCTTAAGAGGAAGAAGAAAGTCAAGCTTGGTTTAAATTCCAATCCAGGTACTGGTACAACACCGTTATATTCGAGGTCTCACCACGGGTATGAATCTCCGGTGATAGCAAAGAACCGGAAATTGACTTATATCGATGTTGTTAAGATCACAAACAACTTTGAGAGGGTTCTTGGTAGGGGAGGTTTTGGTGTGGTTTATTATGGTGTATTGGATAATGCACCAGTCGCTGTTAAAATGCTCACTGAGTCTACTGCACTTGGTTACAAACAGTTTAAAGCCGAGGTAATAACACTGGACTATTGAACCAATTGTTTCTCTAACTACATTACGAAAAAAGTTTTGATTGCTTTCTTGGATATATATATGATTCTGTTCTGTTATCTTTATTTTTTAGGTAGAGTTGCTTCTTAGAGTTCATCACAAAGACCTCACATGTCTTGTTGGATATTGCGAAGAAGGCGATAAATTGTCTCTAATCTATGAGTTTATGGCGAATGGAGACTTGAAAGAACATTTATCAGGTTTGTTAAAATGTGGAAACAAAATTTTCTGGGGCCTAGTTTTAAGATTCTGACCTTTTGTGTTAAAATTTGATTTCAGGAAAGCGTGGACCGTCGATACTAACTTGGGAAGGAAGGCTTCGTATAGCAGCGGAATCAGCACAAGGATTGGAATATTTGCACAATGGATGCAAACCGCAAATAGTTCACCGGGACATTAAGACAACTAACATCTTGTTAAACGAGAAATTCCAAGGTAAGCTTGCGGATTTCGGGCTTTCTCGGTCTTTCCCTCTTGGAACTGAAACTCATGTCTCAACCGTAGTAGCAGGAACTCCCGGATACCTCGATCCAGAGTAACTATCAATCACATTTCTTCTCTTGATGACAACAGTTTTTTTTCTGTGGTTAACTCTTTAATATTTTGGTTTTTCTCTTTTCCCTTGTTTTTTAGATACTACAGAACTAATTGGTTGACCGAGAAAAGCGATGTATTCAGCTTCGGTGTTGTTCTACTTGAGCTAGTAACAAACCGTCCGGTGATAGACCAGAAGAGGGAAAGATCACATATAGGTGAGTGGGTAGGTTTGATGCTATCAAGAGGAAACATTAATAGCATTGTGGATCCTAAGCTTCAAGGAGACTATGATCCGAACACGATATGGAAAGTTGTTGAGACCGCAATGACTTGCTTGAATCCTTCTTCTTCAAGGAGACCAACAATGACTCAAGTCGTTATGGATTTAAAAGAATGTCTAAACATGGAGATGGCAAGAAACATGGGTAGTCGTATGACGGATTCAACTAACGATTCTTCGATTGAGCTGTCCATGAATTTCACAACAGAGCTTATTCCTGGAGCTAGATGAAACATTTTACACACATTTCTTCTGTTCTGTTTGTGACTCTGTCTCGCTTCTTTGATATTTACTACATTTTTCTTACGTCTGTTTTATGTGAAGCAAATCATGTTTCTTTGCTATTGTAGTAATGAAACCAAAGTGCCTTACCATTGAATTTGTTTTAACCGGATAACATGAATGAGTAATTAATGTTCCCAAAAGAAAGAAAATAGCTAGCGAGATACTAGTCTATTGCTACCAAAAAAAAAAAAAAAAATCTTGGAATCAGAAACAACCATGTCCATAGGCAAGGTTGTAAATACTTGATAGACCAGAAGACGTGTTCATGTAAGAAGGAGCCGCCACTACTTTGTTATCGAAGAAACCATATACATCCTCTTTCACATCATTAAAAGGTGCTGTAGTTGTCTCCAACACGACCGTCTTTCTCAAATCTTCCAATGAAGATTTCATTTGATGTAACTGAGCCAAATTCATCTCTTCCACTGGTGCTTCCCACCAGTTTACCCCGGATTGCTTTGCATTTGCTTTTTTCATCTCTTGCATGGCTTGACCCTTCTTCTTCTCTTCCTCTACCTCGCTCAGAATCTCCGTCAACCGCACATTCAGCTCAGCGTTTTCCTGTGGTTGCTGTGTTTGAGCTAAGGTCGCATTGTTTCGAGACAAGTAACGGTCTAGTACAGATTCCACACTTGGATGGCCAAAAGAGAAAGGCTTTTTAGCAGGTGAGAACACGATTATCCCAACTTCTGCGCCACACAACGTGCAAAGTTCACTAGCTTTCTTGAAAAGACCGGCCCTTCGTTTTGAAAATGTGACTTGCCTGTGACTCTCCTTCTTAATCTTAACCATAGGAATTCTTTGACGTCCGATGCTTTCTTTCTTCTTCGAATTCGACATCATACTTTTTTTTTTTTTTTTTTTGGGGGTTTTTTTGTTGNCTTCGAATTCGACATCATACTTTTTTTTTTTTTTTTTATGGTGGATTTTTAGTTGTTGTTTTTCTTTGTTAGACAATTTGGCTGAGAGAATGTTTGTTTATATATACATCTAAGAAGGTTGTGTATCATTATTATGAGATCAACAAGCAAACTTGATAATTTACTTTTATTTTTGTAACAGCAGTGTAATAACTCAGTTTGTTTTTACTTTTTGTTGATAGATAATCAAACCAAGATTTGTATAAGTTATAAAAATCCACAATTAGTAATGCAATGATTTTTTCCTTCTCTTTATGTTATTAATTTGTTTTCACATTTTGTTTGTATATATGTATGTTTTTAATTTTGTTGATAGATAATCAACTTCTAAGATTTGTGTAAGTTATGCAAATCTACATTAAGTAATGCAGTGATTATTTTCCTTCTCTTTATGTTATTATTTTTTTATAGTTTTTTTCTTGTTGTTTGGTTTTAATTTTGTTGATGATAATCAAATTCCAAGATTTTTGTAAGTTATAAAAATCTGTATTAAGTAATGCAATGATTATATCTTTCTCTTTATGTTATTAATTTGTTTTGACATTTTGTTTATGTGTTCGTTTTTAATTATGTTGATAGATAATCAACTTCTAAGATTTGTGTAAGTTATAAAAAATCTACATTATGTAATGCTATAATTTTTTCATTCTCTTTTTGTTATTGTCTTCTGTATAAATGCATGATTTTCTTAATCACTGGTATTTTATGTTACAAAAATGGTTGCCAATCAAAACGTATGCACACGTTAATATATTATGCATTTCGAGATATCTTTTTGTTGTTTTTGTTGAAAATATCAAGATAAATTTATCAAAGTGTGCGTGAAGCTGAATATTTCTATGTATGTAACGCTTGTAATGTACGGGGCCGTGCCCAAATTGAGACATTCAAATTTTGTAAGTTTAAGGCAATATATTTGGTTGAAATGTAGAAATAAACTGTGAACTAAATTTATAAAAAATATTGAAAAGAAACTGATTAGAAAGGTATACTATGAAAGTTTGTTTATTGATTTCGTAGGAGGAAATAATTATATTTTAGAATTAATACTTTGGTTGTTTATTTTGGTTTATTATTTATTTACAAAGATATACATTATTTTAGAAAAAATTTAGTGAATTTAGGCCTTTTGGTAACACGGCCTTTGTAATTCTGGACACGGCCCTGGTGATGAACATACTCAGTTTTACTTATATGACATTTTTCCCTCTTATATATCGTTCATTTGAATCAATTATCAAATGTATTCTGGACACGGCCCTTTTTTTGCAACAGTGAAATAAATGGGTTGGTTCACTTCAGATAAAAATGTTTCTGGATTATTTGAAATATGCAATGGTAAAATCTTCTGTATGTGGCCTAGCGAGCTGTGGGGTTTACGTCAGTACCAAAAGTCATGGTCACTTCTTTGGAACTTTGGGTGTCCGTGTTGTTACTTGTTCCTCCTCTCGAGTTTTCTAATGTTAAAGACTCGATTAGTTCAATAACGACTTGAGACATGGTCGGTCTACTCGCTGAAGAAGCATTGAAACAAGTCATTGCTAGCTCAACAACTTTCCAAACTGAATCAGGGTGATAATCTCCCTTTAGACTTGGATCCACAATGTTTCTAATATCTCCATTGGTAACCATTAATCCAACCCATTCTGCTATGTGTGGTCTTACTCGGGTCTGGTCAATCACTGACTGATTTGTTATAATCTCCAATAAAACAACTCCAAAACTATACACATCACTCTTCTCTGTTAACCAATTTGTTTTGTAATATCTGCAAGAAAAATATGAAAATATATTCAGAATTCTTTAATCATGTGAAGTTAGAGCAGAACATATATGTGTGCAAAATTGATTGGTAAGTACTCTGGATCAAGGTAACCAAGAGTTCCAGCAACAACTGTGGAGACATGAGTTTCTCCTTCGTTTGAGAATGATCTTGAAAGCCCAAAATCGGCAAGTTTGGCTTAGAAGTGTTCGTTCAACAATATATTTGCGGTTTTGACATCTCTATGAACGATTGGTGGTCTGCATCCTTTATGCAAATACTCCAATCCTAATGTAACATATTTTCTTGTATCAAAGTTTATCACAAAAAATAAAAGTTCTTGAGAGAAAATATAAATTCATTATCATTAGGCTTCACTAACCTTGCGCGGACTCGACTGCTATTTTTAGTCTACTTCCCCATGTTAAAACAGAAGAGCCGTGCTTCCCTGTGTCATTTAACTCGAACATTAACTTATGGTTGAGAGACTGACTATATATTAAGATATGGTGTCTGACACATGTATCAAATTTTTGTTACCTGACAAAAGCTCTTTTAAATCTCCATTAGCCATGTATTCGTAGACAAGAGCCAAATGTTCCCCATTTTCGCAATATCCAACTAGGCTTACCAAATTCTTGTGATGTACTCTTAGAAGAAGATCCACCTAACAGGCCACAATAGGAAACAAAAGCACAAAAAAAAAAAAATGAATATGGTAAATCAGATTCGACAAAAAGTTGAAAAACACACTTGCATAAATGAAACATTTTGGTTTTATAAGTACCTCTGCCTTGAATTGTTTATGCCCATGAACTGAAGCCTGAGAGACTATTTTAACAGCAACTGGTTTTGTACCATTTACATCGTTTACATATCCATGATAAACCATACCAAAACCTCCATTACCTAGAATCCTTTCAAAGTTATTTGTCATTTCAGTAACCTCTGTGTAAGTAAAACTTTTCTTTTTCGGTATTCTTGGTGGCTCGAATGGTCTTGGTGTTCTACCATTTTCTGCAACGCAAAATATCAATAGGATTTTTTTAGTTTTGATATCTAGTTATCTATATATGAAAATTAATAAATTTGTAAAATGAATAGCTTTACTCTTTGATGACTTTCTCCTTTTGAGCACAAAAAACAGAACCAATGCAGCTACAACAATAGCCACCGAAGCAACTGATGCAACAACTGGTACAACTATACTCTTTTTGGGATGTCCATTTTCTGCGGGTTTAATTACACATGCCCCTTTGGTGCAAAGAAGATTCGGGTTGCCTTCAACACTGTAGATTACAAATGTTATTCAATATATGAAAGAGACTAAAGTGTATGGAAATAATATGAAAGAAGATTTACTTCAACGTCAGTCCTTTCTTCTGTGTAAGCTTTTGAGGAAGTTGGCCAGTAAGATTGTTTCCACTTAAGTTTCTGTTTAGGTAGAAAAATGATGTAATACATGTAGATAATTTAGGAGAGTACAAAAGACATTTTTATGTTTTAAAAAGTCTTGTAAAGGACTTACATGATCAAGAGAGATTTCATGTCAGCTAGAAAGTCAGGCACTGAACCGATTAAATCGTTGTTTGACAAGTCCCTAGCATATGATTAGAACATAAAAAAACCAACACATAAAACAAAACAAACGTGTGCCTATATTCATGTATGTGTGATACTTACAGTTCTTGGAGATTGGTTAGATTCTGAATGGCAGGTGCGATGATCCCGACCAATCCACTTGAAGACAAGTTTCTAGTGATATAGTCATGAAAATGTTTTCAAATGTGAAATATAAAAATAGAGGAATGACTTAAACATGATACAATCATTGGAAATTCTTACAAGGAAGTGATTGTTGGCGGAGTGGAACTATCGATGTTGTTACAGTGTAATCCAGGCCATAAGTACTGTGTGGGGACACATGGATCACCTTGCCAACTAATTTTACTCAATCCATACGCAATTTGGATCTTCTTGATAGTAACAGCTGGAAAAATTCCATAGTCCATGATATCAAGAACTGAAAACATAAAGCTATAATTCATTTATATGTACTGAAAAATGTGAAAACTTTTACACACCTTCATCTTGGTTTGTTTCTAGTTGAGGGAACTCAACAACAGTAAAAAGTTCAATGGCATTGATAAGGGGAGGAAGAGTTGATCTTGTTGTTTTCACTAGCTTCAAGTGGCAAATGCCTCCTTCGCATCTTAATGTTGATTCGGGTTGGGTGATCATAGTTTCTATTTTTAACATTTTAGGACTATAAGGATCAGAGAATGCTTTCCCATTCAGAAAAACACTGAATTCTCTGGTCTCGTTGGGTAACAAATTTTGAATCTCTGCAAAGTGAAGGTAAATGTGAAACCTTGCTGTAGGATCCTCCAAGGTCCATGGAATATCCCATGTCCCATTATCATTTACAAAGGTTGCAGCCGATGCCATTGCACCTTGTGGAGGATCATAACCATTAGAAGTGTTTACGTTGAGAAGGGTACTTACTAAAGTCCACTCCTTATCTACTAACGGGAACCACCTACGGTCATAGACATCATTAGGATACCTGCCAAAATCTTATATTAGAGATAAAAAAAATCAAAAACATAATTGATGTCTACATTTCTTTTGACTTGTCCTGTAACATCTCTCTACCTAGCTTAGTATAATGGTGGTAATAAATTGTACTAAGATCAAATATAAAGATTCAAATTTTAGTTACCGTAAAATGCGGCTTGAACCATTATGATAACTTCTGGATAAGAACTTCAAGGAGCTCCCAGAGTCACTAATGTAAATATCACTTCTTAATGGCCGTAGTTCCAAGGTCGATATCATCGGTGTAGTGGTTCCCGTCTTAACAAGACATATCTGCAAAGAGTTTGATCTAGACATGTGAATAATCTCCTCATACTTACCACCTCCAGTAGCATTCAAATTTACCGTTGTCCATCTATTAGGACCAATATACAGATCAAAGCTTGGGATAATATTAAGACGGTCGTAATTTCCATAATAGAATGAAGCTCTAATCAGGTAATTTGTTCCCTGTGTAACATTCAAGTTATAACAATTCCGTTCTCCATCCGGAAAGTATCTCAGCGTTAAAAATGCCTTTTCGAAGTTTCGCTCTGAATCTTTATCCACTCTGCCATTTTTTCCACTCTCGACGAAACTAGAATCCGAAGTGAATATTAATCCAGTAGATGGATCGGTGTATGGAGACCCATCAGGCAACATACCACAATCCAAAGTGATGAATCCTAATGAGAACAGAGGAAACAAAGGAAAGACAAGATGAATCTTACTCCAGAAATTAATATAACCGTAATTTAAGAGTTTTAATACATAAGATAAGATTTGCAACATAATACCTTTTTGATCTTGTGCTTGAACAAACTGCATAAGAACAAATGTGATAACAAACATACACAAAACTCCATGAAGGTGCCTCTCCATTTTCTTCAATTCTTTAACGAGTTTGATATCAACATCTTGCCAAGTTCTTGAAATATTAAGCTGTGTCAGCTAATCAAGTGGACATAAGAAATATATTTGTTTAGACTATTATTAAACCCATAAATTGTCAAACTGCTAAATCAAAATATCATAGAGTATGCTTTAAAAATTCTGTAAAGTTGATAATCATCAAACGTTTTTTTTCTTCTTCTCCACAAATCTATTCTCTATTACACATAAATCGATCGAATGGACACCTTACAAATAACTACTCGGCTCGAACCCTATGAAGAAGCCTTTAAACCCTTAATCCATTAGGCCAAAGGGGTTTTACAACATCGAACGTTCTTATGTATCAAAAATCGAAAGAAAGAAAAGTCTAATGTATATTGAACTCCCCATCAAATTTATAAAAATCGCACAACGTTAGATTTGAAACTTTCAAGTGCCATTTTTGAATCTCCGTTCAATACAAATTGTCTCACCTTCAGCTACAACTAAAAGTTTTCACTTGGGTCACAAGTAACGCCATAGTTTCTTCCGAGTAGTAAAATTAGTTTCTTGTTCAGGACATCAAGTCAAGTCAACTCCACTCTTGGTAACATGTACGGATAAGATTAAGCTAATATGCAACGTGATTAATTAGTTTTAAAGTATCTGAAGAACATGTCAACTATAGAGAGAGATAGTTTTATTGAGACGTGGATCCAAGTTGCAAAGCACAATCATATCGTATGGTTCTGTTTTGTCCCCTGTTGTAATAAAGTAAAATTGAATTTATACAATAACATTGTTGATACTTTGATATGAATACAACCTGCAAAGCTGTTAAGAAATATGATTTTTGGTTGGACTAATATTAAAAAGGAAGAGAAAAGACTTTGAACTTCTATTCACAATCGTGATCAACAAAAGAAGTACATTGTTAGGATAAAAAGTTGATGAATTATTGGAGATACACACAATGTACCATAGTTCTTGGAACTATGGTAAACTAAAATCCATATTACAACAAAAAAATTCTACATGGCGTTTACCGAGCCATTGGGTTCACTTCAGCTCTAAAGGTCATGCTCACTTGTCTAGAATTCTGTAAATTCATCTCCTCACTCTCTTCTCCCCTAGAGTTTTCAGATGCCAAACACTCTTTCAGTTCAACAACAACTTGAGACATTGTTGGTCTTGTCGTAGAAGAAGGATTCAAACATGACATTGCTAGTTCCACAGCTTTCCATACAGAACTAGAGTCATAATCTCCATGGAGATTTGGGTCTGTAATGCTTTTGATATCTCCTTTTGTAAGCATTATCCCCACCCACTCTGATATGTGTGGCTTTATACGGGTGTTGTCAATCACTGGTTGGTTTGTAATGATCACCAATAATACAATTCCAAAACTATACACATCACTCTTCTCCGTCAACCAATTTGTTCGGTAATATCTGTAACATAATTTAAGAAAATTAGAAAGAACACAAGCTAGTCTTGACCAAAAAAAAAAAACACAAGTTAGAAAATATGTTTTCATATATAAGCGGTAATACTTACTCAGGATCAAGGTATCCAATAGTTCCAGCAACAACTGTTGATACATGAGTTTGCCCTGCGACTGGAAATGATCTCGAGAGCCCAAAATCAGCAAGCTTGGTATGGAAGTGTTCATTCAACAATATGTTTGTGGTTTTGACATCTCTATGAACCATTGGTGGTGTGCATCCATTATGCAAATACTCCAATCCTAAATTCCAAAAAGTTTTAATAAGTCAAAGCAAAGAAAGAACGGGAAAAAAAAATGATGGTATTTGGAGAACTCAAGACGAACCTTGTGCAGACTCAACTGCTATTTTAAGTCTAGTTCTCCAATTTAATACAGAACCACCGCGTTTTCCTGTGTATTGATGAAGAAGTAACTGAGTGTTTGACTCTTTACATTCAAATAGTAAATTTTGTTTTACAAATGCTTATGGAAAACTAAAGAGTGTCAAAATATGGTTGATGTTGGACTTGAGTGATCAATAGCCAAATCAATGAATAGTAGATTTAGTGTTTACCACTAGTTTTCTAACACGAAAAAGAACCAAAGAACCATTTTAAAATTGAACTAATTAAATTATGGCCTGCAAATCTCGGTTTGATTTCAGATCCTGTGACTAACATGAGATTAACATCAAAAGCATACGCAAGTAATTTAGGCCTAGGATATTTGAATGCAGGGGTCCAAAATGAGAAATTAAGTCTATCAAATATGTTGTCTTATTTTGGACCATTTCAACAAATCCACCTATCACATCTGTTTACCTGACAAATGTTCATCTAAGTCTCCATTGGCCATGTATTCGTAGATGAGAGCCAATTTATCTCCTTCCTCACAATATCCAACAAGGCCAACCAAATTTTTGTGATGAACTCTAAGAAGAAGGTCCACCTAATGAACCACATGTGATACACAAATTCAGCACTGATGAAGAGTCTCAACAAAAGGAACAGTTGAATCATGAATTTTCAGAAGGAAAAAAAAAATGAATCATGAATGTCATGATTATACTGATATGGTATATGTACCTCAGCTTTAAATTGTTTATATCCTTGAGCGGATGAATGTGAGAGCATTTTGACAGCTACTTGCTCGGTATCATTTACCGAGCCATAGTATACAATTCCAAATCCTCCTTTTCCAAGTATTTTTTGGAAATTGTTTGTCATCGTTATGACCTCCGGGTACGTAAACCTTTTATTCTTTGTTATTATTGGCGGTTCAGACGATCTACCATCTGAGGGTAGCATACATGATGTTGGCTCTAGATTTCGAGGGGAAAAAAAAAAAAAATCAATAAGACTACTATGAAAGTTAAATGCTATAATGTCTCTCTCAGACAATGAATATATATTGAATACCTTCATCATTTGATGGATTTGTATTTCTGAAAACCAAAAATAAAATCAACGCAACTGTGATGATACCAAAAGAAGCAATCGATGTGACAACTGGTACTATGATGTTCTTTTTTCCATCTTCTTTGGCTTTGTTGACACATGAACCGTTTGTGCAATGAAGATTTGGATTACCTTCAACACTTTGGATGGCAAGTATTGTTTAAGAGATATATGTTCATCAAACATATTTTAAGTATCAAAGTAGGATAATATAAGAAATCTTACTTTAGCTTCAACATTTTGTTGTCTAGAAGCTTTTGTGGAACTAGGCCTGTGAGATTGTTCCTACTCAAATTTCTGTTAACGTAGTGACAGAATAGTTTAGCGGAAGTCGTTCTTATTAATTCACACGACAACACA
>OVAP01003829.1:0-15789 GCA_900406295.1 Aurinia saxatilis
CAGAAGCCCCATTCGTTATGCGGTCTGCCAGATGGCGGAGAGAAAAAACAAAAATCAGATACCGCAGGAAGAGGTCACCACCCGGCCACAGAGCCAATAAAAAAGGAAGAAGAAGCAAAGGATGCGAACACACCACCAAGAGGGAACAAACGTGCACGTTGCTACAGCCCAGAGCAGACGGAGGAGGGTGCGCATACATCATTTTCGTTCTGCGGCATATCCAATGGAATGAAACCTCGAACACGGAAGCAATCCTCTTTCGCGATTTGGCTTGGCAGACAATTCGCGTGCATGGAAGAATTCCTCGAAACATTAAGAAGTTTTGCGGTCTTAGATAAGTTTGATTTCAACTGCCCCATTTCAAGGCCGGCTGTACTAGTAGCAAAATGTTTTGTCCCTGGTTGCAAATGGAGGATTCGTGCGACGAGTGCGACACCTCAATCTGAACGATTTGTGGTTAAACAATTTGAACGGCTTCATACGTGCTCTGCGTTCCATAGGTATTCCCGTCATCGACAAACTACTCCAAAATGTATTGCGAAGATGTATGGTGTTCTTCACAACGACGGTGGTAATCTTAAAGAAATTAGGCCTTTGCATATCAGAACCACGTTTAAGGCTGAATATAAGAGGCACATATGAGCAGGGTTACGCGGTGTTACCGGCCTTTCTATACGGAATAGAGGAGGCGCATCCAGGTACAATTACAAAGCTTGAATGTGATGGTGAAGACAGGTTTAAGTATGTGTTCATTTCTTTAGATGCTTGTATCGAAGGATTTCCGTTCTTGAGGAGGGTTATTGTGGTCGATAAAACACATCTAAGCGGGAAGTACAGAGGTGTTATGCTAGTAGTTTCATGTCAAGATGCAAATAACAATATATTTCCAATTGCTTTTGGGGTTATCGACTCAGAGCACGATGCTTCATGGGAATGATTTTTTACCCAGTTGCGTGGTGTCGTACGTAACGATGAAAATTTGGCTATCATTTCCGACCGACATTCATCCATTGCCAAGGCCGTTGAGAAGGTATTCCCCGCAGCTGATAGGGGAATCTGTTTCTGGCACCTCAAAGGAAACATTGTCTCGAAATTCAAAAAGATCAGCAGAGTGATGAAATTGGTTGTGAGCGCTGCATATGCATATCAAGTGATGGAATTTAACGAATAAATTAATTGGATTCGTGAGGAACACAACGAATTAGCAGATTATTTGGAAACGGCAAATCCTGAATTGTGGGCTTGTTCACGGTTTCGAGGCGAGAGGTTTGGTATTATGACGAGCAACATTGCAAAATCCATTAATTTTGCGTTTCGGGAAGATAGAACATTCCCTATTCGAAAATTCCTGCAGTCTATCACATATTTGTTGTCAAGGTGGTTTGTGGAAAGGCGATCCAGGGCTGCCTCGTTAGAGACAAATTTCCCCGAATACGTTGAACTCAAACTCCATGAAACAAACTATTACAGGGAGGATTTAACAGTAAAACATATTGATGATCACCGTAGCCGAGTTACCGGTTCAGTATATAAGGAAAGTATTGTTGATCTACAGCAGGTATGCAACTTTATAAAGCATTAATCACCGGCAGTGCGTTGTTTGAATTTTTGCAAAAGAAATTTTATTTTTTTGGCAACAAAAATTCTGCATCTAACGCCTGTCTAGAGTCTGCCTGTTAACTCCGCAAGAAAAATGACATAACCTTCTCGTTATGCAGAGAACTTGTGAGCATGCAATTAAAGCAGCAAGAAGTCAGAACATTGATGAGACTACGCTGATGGATGATCGTTTGACAAAGCAGTCGTATCACTCAACGCACTTAGAAGTTATAAATCCTCGAGACATAGAGTTGGTTCCACCACCAAAAGTGCTTAATAAACGCTGTCTACCGCCACCTGTAAAATCACTTCCGGGTAGACCGAAACTGAAGAGATATAGATCTGTTGTTGAAAAGGCTAAGCGGTGCAAACGTGGTCAATGGAAGAAGAATACGAATAATATCACTACGTCCTCAGAGAAGAAAAGAAAGGAGAGTACTCCGGCTAGATAGAACAAAACGAAACAAAGTACGCCATCCAGACAGAAGAAAACGAGGGTGATTATTTCACCGACTACACCATCTCCAAAGATGACAAGCAGACCAGCGTCAAGATCACCGAGTACGCTGACAATAGTCAATAGACGTAGAGTCGAGCCTCCATCCCCGAGGATGACCCGCTCAAAATCACCGCGTACTCCGAACTCCCCTGAGAATCATCCTAAAGCAAAGAAGAAACTTCAAATGGAATCCGCTGCGCTCCAGGACAACACGAATAAAAGGGCCTACCGCTGCTCAAAATGTCATGTACAGGGACATGCTCAATCTAAGTGCTCGATCTAGCCGTATCTAAATTCATATATGCCTAAACTCTGCTCTGTGACTAAGTGATTGCTATATGGTACGAAACAGTGGTTAGAGCAATGAGACTCTATCAAAGTGTCATATGAATATTTTATCATTCATTATTATTTAATTTTGAGATAAAATTAAATAAGAAATATAGAAAAAAAAAACAAATGGCCAATTAGAATAGGGCAACTATCAATTGAGTCTCATAGATGAGTATCAAAAGTCTCTTAGTTATGAGACGTTTCTTCTTGCTGCTTTGATTAGTTGTTTCAAAATCTGTACTAAATCAATATTCATTAATACCTTTGATTAGTTGTTTTAGTATAGGATGATGTTTAATATGCATGTTTGGTTATTAACATTTAAACTGCCTAAATTGGTAAATCTCAATGTCATTTTTTAAAACTATATAAAATATTTACCAAAGGCAATAAAGTCATTAACCATGTCTAACTAAGGAGGATAAAAACGATGATGTAAGTAGTTTAGCTATGGAATAACTGAGCAGCACCGTCTTTCCTTTTTAAGAATATGATTTAACATTTGCTGTGATCTACTCGTTGACGTCTGCGTTTACGCTGCGAAAACAGGATTCCACTTCAAACGAAGAATAACCCACTTTTAACATTTGTCTAGACGCCAAAACTCTATATGCATAGTATATTTTGTTGTTTAGAAGCTTGTTTACCTTCCAAAAAGAGAGTGAAGGAAAATTCGAGATACATGGCTAGAACAAAGAGTACAATACAAAGGGATCACATGACCTATGTTGTTGGATGAGAGAAACTATGAGAATTCGTGAAAGTATAAAAAATACATATTTACTGTAAAATATGCACTTCTTCCCATGTTCTGCATATGTTCATCCGGACTTCTTCCTCAATGCTGCACATGTGATGAAGAATGTAGACAAACAATGAATTCTCCATTCATCTGCCTTTTTTGCATAATAGATTGCTTAACACCTTAACGTAGAGCGTGTGTGGTTGCTTAACATCCGGATAATGCAGTAAGAAATTGGATTATGTTTAATTATGAATGTTAGTAACAATACTTTTGTAACTAATACCAAGGTAGGTTGAAAGAAGAAAAATTTGGAATAGGATGGTGGTGGGTGGCCCTGAACCCAAGCAGACCAAGCCCGAGCTTGCGGCCTTTTTTTAGAATATCCATTTTAGTGGCCAGTTTTTTATATAAAATGTTGTTATAGTATATCACTAAAACTGTTTAAAAATTAGTTATACCCTCCGCTACCCTCTGATTTTACCCTACTTATCTTTCCCGAAAGGTAATTAATTTGAACTTTTAGTTTCATAAAAAGCAGGGAAGGTAGAGTTTTGTCAAGGCGAACAGTTCGGATGCAGATTGGCAGATTAGCTACACATACAATTGCGTATTACGTATATATACATTGTAACATTATGTGGTCGTTAGGTGGTGATTTCATATACAAAAAAAAAAATTATGTGGTCGTTATGTGGTGCGCAACTGCTGTTAGACTCGTGTTAAAGTCTGGGTGGAGTCTTCGTTGACTTATGTTGCACGAATCCTCTACTCCATCGTTTACTCTGCCTCGGCTCTCACTAAACATACCACGTTTCTTTCTCGTTGAAAAATGTTATGAAAACCTAGGAGTCACCCGTGCTAGGAATCTCATTTACATTTCCTGTATTTTCCATCATTTGACATCTGTCTCTTAAAGTTTTCAATTAAGAAAAAATTTGTTCAACGTCCAATAAGAAAAAATCCAAAGCAGTGAAAGGGTGTTGTGTTGTTGTCAACTCATATAGTTCGGATTTAAAAGCATTTTCATGACTATACAGTAAAACCTCTATCCTTATAAATGTTGGGACATTGGAAATTTATTAATTTACCAAAGTCACCTTGCAAAATCATAAATCCTGAAAAGCTGAACCATCTCCTCCGCTACCGCTCTGATTTTACACTCCATACCTTTCCGAAAGGTAATTAATTTGAATTTATAGTTTGTTAAAAAGCAGCGAAGGTACAGTTTTGTCTAATCAAACAATTCGGATGCAGAGTGGCAGATTAGCTACACATACAAGTGTGAATTACGTATATATACATTGTAACATTAATTGTTACGGACCTTCTCAACATCTCTGGTTAAGTTAACGCAGAAGATAAGTAAACACGACGCACTCTCAGCCTAACCTTTATTTATATGCCAATATACATATGTATTTAAAATCTTTTCCGGCCGATAACTGAATGTGTTTATTAATTCTCGATGTGATAGAAGATTGAAGCGAGATATCGTAAAAATAGCAATAAAGGATAACGCGGCTGGTATGGAGCTCATATATAAGAAATGCTTATTTAAATTAGGTAAGGTCATAATCCTAAAGAATAGACAGCATACAGGAGGGTGGGTCGAAAACACAGAATCAGACTAATAGTGAAGGAAAGGGAAAAGGAAGCGATCCTTGAAGCATATGCAAATTAAAGATTATGGAGCTCATATCAACTGCCCAAAATACTAATATGAGCGTTTAAAAAAAATGCGGTAAATCTTCTGCGGGCAATAGATATGAGATCCACACAATCTTAGGTTTGCAAGATTGGTGTAGCTCATATCACTTGTCCGCAGAAGATTCACCGCATTGACAACGACAACGCTCATACGAGCATCGTGGGCAGTTGATATGAGTTCCACAATCTTTACTTTGCATGTGCTCCGACAAACTCCGTTGTAAATTGTGGACGCAATATTGTCATATATACATATTTAATATATGAGATTTTGCGTCAGTGGATATGAAGGAGGTCGGGGATTGTTGCGTGGCCAGGAATTCAAGCCTCTGGTTGTTGCAGAGGAGGATCAGGTTCAGTCGTTAGAGGCCACAGGCGTGGAAACATCGTAGGGGAAGTAAACTGAAGACCTCTATCTACCCATGGACTTCAGAGGGGTGGCGTAGGCTGAAGAACTGATATGAGTTCCAAAACCTTTAACTGCAACCATGACATATAGATTAATTATTTTTATTCCTCTGAACTCCGGTAAAACAAAGGAGATACTCCGTAGACCTACACAGCATCTGCGATGGGCACGCTGTGTTTAGCTATAAGAATCTGCAAAAACCGAGTAACGGTTGAAATCGAAAACTGGAACATTGAACGAAGGCCAAATTGAAGATAACAGATAAATTTTTTATATTATATGACTTTACTTCTCTGGGTAAGGCATTGCATAAGTGATGTCCTTCGGGCATTATATATAGAGCCTCATAAATAATATTTGCATCGGTCTGCGTAGTTATTGTAAGTATAGTCACCATGACTTTGCATTCTCGGTCGCCTAGGAAATGACAATCCGCTAAACGCAAATATTTTTTTTTACTAAAGAACAATCTCGAAAAACTAAGTATGACGTTTGAGTACAAAATAGTACTACTAGTATACATTAAAATCTATGAAAAAAACATAAATGTATTTCTTTTTAATACTAGTACTATTGCATTCTCTCACTAGGAAAGGACAATTCGCTAAACGGAAATACTACTTTTTTTAACTAAAGAAACAATCTCGAATAACTAAGTACGACTTTTGAGTACAGAATATACATTAAAATTTTGTAAAAAGAGAGTATTTAATTCTCTTTGATAATACTATTGCACAAAGAAATGTTTGAATAATCTAACAGACCTTCCATTATTTGAGAGTTGCAATTGCATTATATCAGAACTAAACAGAGTACAACCATCCGGGAAATCCTGATAGCCATGGAGCACTTCGATTTTATGTTGAAAGGCTGGAACGGAGATTCAAAGATCATATAAGTTTACGTTTTAACAAACATATGAATTATCATTTGTGTTTTATTGTATAGCTTTAGAATTTTGTTTGTTTACAAGCGGATTGGATCGGAACGGATCGATAACAACAATGAATGTAATGAAGTTGTGGTTAATTAATAATGTAATGTTCGACATTGTGAATTGTGTGTCGTAATGGTTACACTGCTTACGTTAAGCACTGGATGCAAGGCTTCCATACCCAGTCAGTAGAGTAGCGAAGAGTTTAAATAAATGTGTCCTACGTGTATTTTGTTCGACAAATCCACCACTTTTAAACAGAGGATAATTCTGCCTCGGCTCACACTAAACATGACACGTTTCAGCTGAACCCTGGCTGCACTACAACTAGAATCCATCTAAAGTCAGGCAAGACTCCAGCTAGACTCCGAAGATTCATGAAGTTTTAACTTGGTATAATTACATATCAGATCAAAACATGTATATATATGCTATTCAAGTTGTTTTGTCTATTTTGATCGTTCTATAACATTAGTTTTGTCTATTTATACTATATTTATTTGGATATCAATCATTTTTAGCACTTGATTTACAATTACCCTATTTTAGGCCAATTCATTATTCTAGATAGTTTTTGTTTTTTTAGTTTTCTTTGTTAATCTGTGTTTTTTAGCTTGTTTGGATCCTCGTTTTTAGACTTTGTCTGGGGACGGTCATGTGTCCTCCGGCGTTTGGACTCTGGGGCCATTTCTATGAGCCTCTAGCCTTTGCCTTCGTAATTTGTTGTTTAGGGCATGCTTAATAAAATTTTTAGACGAAAAATAAATATATATGTATGTATCCACAACCCAATAAAAAGCAGAGAAAGTACGATTTTTAAAAGACCATTAAGCCCTCGAAGTAAATTACATAGTCTTTTTTTTAACATCTAGACCAGGACATGCTCGATCTAGCCGTATCAAGTTCATATTGTGGGGGTCGGATTCCACCCCCGAAGATTGATAGCATTAAACGGTTAAGTGTTTTACACAAAATAGTACTACAGCCCACGAGCTGGTCATATGTCCACATCATTGAGCATTACAGTCATGGACTATCGATTGGTAATGACACAGTCCAGCAGGGATCACCGAGGGTCCCACGATCAACAATGCATATAACAAGACATGGATCAAACTTGGCCCGCGGAGAAAGCTCTTGGGCTTGGCCCGCGGAGAAAGCTCTTGGGCTTGTCCCGCGAGCCAAGTAATAAACGTGGCCCGCGGACAAGCTCACATGAACGTCCCACGGGCTACACGATCAATATGGCCCGCAAACTGTGGTCATGGACTATCCCGCAGGCCATGAAAGGCACTTGGCTCGCAAGACAAGTCTTTGGCTTGTTCCGTGTGCCAAACCTTCTATAAACTCTCATGACGAACTATCAAGCCTATTCTTTGGACATTTGGTTGGTGGGTCCCGATAAGAACTTCACTAAGCAATGTGCTAGCTAAGTCTCACAGTGGGTCCCGACAGACTTCACTAAGCAATGTGCTAGCCAAGTCCCATTGCGGGTCCCGAATGACCTTAGACAAGCCAGTTTAATCTCTTGATGATCAATTGAACGTCCGGACATGAAACAGACCCGCAAAGGATTGAACGAGAACATCAAGACAATCACCCGGGAGCCAAGTCTCTACCATGGCCCGCGGGACAAGTCCAAGACTATCACCCGTGGGACAGGTCCCGACCGAAGCCCGCGGAAGATCGGCGTCACAGCCCGCGGAAGCTCGGCGTCACAGCCCGCGGAAGCTCGGCGTCACAGCCCGCGGAAGCTCGGCGTCAAAGCCCGCGGGCTAGAACTTCTAGTGGCTCGCGGGGTAAGCTCAAAGTTATCACCTGCGGGCCAGGTCTCGACCGTGGCCAACGAAACAAGTCCAATGCAGTTGTCCGCGGGCTAGGTCCTTACCGTGGCCCGTGGGAAAAGCTTCCCTTCATAATCCACGGGCTATGTCTCAGCCATGGCCCGCAGGACAAGCTCTGCATCTTCACCCACGGGCTACAACTTCATTATGGCCTGCGGAGAAAGTCTCTCATCAACGTCCGCGGGCTACGCATCCACCGTAGCCTGCGGGACAAACTCACCACATCATCCGCGGGCTAAGTCTCAAGGATGCCCCACGGGACAAGTCTCTCTTCACCATCCGTGGGCTAAATCTCAAGGATGTCCTGCGGGACAAGTCTCACCGCATCATCCGCGGGCCGTCTCAAGGATGGCCCGTGGGACAAGTCACTCTTCAACGTCCGCGGGCTAAGTCTCATGTATGGCCCGCAAGATTGTTCACATCCCAGTCCGCGAGCCAACTTAGCTCGCCTAGAAACATCACATCTTGTGGGTCCAGGCACATGACTTAGTTCCATCGAGAACTAAGGACCCACGATGAACATTTCATCGAACGATCATCGTCATCACACTCTTTTTCCCTTGGTAAGGTTTTTCCCATGTGGTTTTCCTTGCTAAGGTTTTTAACGAGGTGATCATAAAAACACATACGACTCACGAGATTATCTCAACAATCTCGTGGGCCCAAAAACACTCATAACTAGCCAAATAGCCTAGTTCAGTATCGTGGGCCCATTTCCATATTCCATCAAGATAAAGCTTGAAGATCTATTCCAAGCGTCGCCAAGCAGGAAGGTTCAAGAATATAATCACCGGAGTATCTCGGAGGAAAGAAAACTATCCAGAAGACTGTTGGAGAAATGGAAGCATATCTTCAGGAAATGGAAGGTGGCCCACGAAAGAGCTTGGGGCTCTAAGGCGGTTTAGTTAGAGTATATATATGATCTAAAGTCGTAGGTCTTAGATCATCTTTGGACATCTTGAATTCTCCGAGCAACTTGTAATCTTTGAGAGTTCTATCAATAAAGCGACCCCACTTTTCGTATCATGTTCCTTGTCTCTAGCTTTTATTTTCTGAGCGGTTCACAATAAAGAGTCGATGATCCCTTAAAAGAATCGTTTGACAAGTTTTTGGTTGTGTGAATTCTTGCCCACATAATTTGGCACCGACTGTGGGGACCTCATCGACTGTTCCACACGAAGAATCGCTCTGAACTTTGAACATGGCCGAAGGAGACAACCTCGTGGATCAATTCCATCTCGACATATCTACAATAACCCTACCTCATAGTGGGAACAACCTACTCAACAATCCGTATCTACATCCTGTGACGAATCATCCTCGTCAGTATGTCAACGTGATCATGGGAGGATCGCCACTGCCCAGACCGTGTCTCTGCGATCAAGTCTTTCCAGCGGAAGGCAAGCGTAAGCCCTACGCGGGCCACATAATGAGACTTTCCAGACTGCGGTATCTTCTTTGCCGCGCATGACGCAGAAGTAATCAACCGACCTCACAATGACCCTCTCGTCATCCAACAAACCATTGGCGACTTCGACATCACCAAGGTTTTGGTGGACACAGAAAGCACGGTGAACATGATCTTCATGGGCACATTGGTACGCATGAAGGTGGGCCCATCAGGAATCGAAGAAACTCCAAAGCCTCTAACAAGCTTTTTTGGAACAACAACCATGACCCTTGGAACAATCGAGCTCCCTGTCCAGACAGAAGGCATCACAAAGATGGTAACCTTCGCAGTCACCGATCACCCAACAATCTACAACGCGATATTGGGAACCCCTTGGTTAAACTCAATGCGGGCGGTCCTATCGCCTTACCACTTGTGCATCAAGTTCCCAACGTCCGAGGGAATCAGAACCATCATAGGAAACCAGAAGGAATCAAGAGCATGCTTGCTCGCCAAACACAAACTAAGGAAGCCTGTCACGGACCGGGTCCCAGAAGGTGAGCAGAAGAAACGGCAGATGAAGCACAGAGCCAGGAAGAACCTCTCTGTCGTCATGCATCAACTACATATCACAGAAGCTCAGGAAGAAGAATCGCATGTGGACCCCTTCATCTCAGTCTGCATAGACGATCAACGTCCAGAATAACTCGTGGAGATTGGCGCGGACCTAACAGACTCCGTCCGCATAGAGCTTATTGCTTTCCTGAAAATAAACGTCAACACCTTCGCTTGGACAGCCGAAGACATGCCTGAAATTAGCATGGACATCGCATGTCACGAACTCAATGTGGACCCAACGTTCAAGCCGATCAAGCAGAAGAGAAGAAGGATGGGCCCGGAACGAGCACATGCAATAAACGATGAACTAGACAGACTCCTCAAGGTCGGATCAATCACGGAGGTCAAGTATCCGGATTGGATAGCCAACCCAGTGGTGGCCTAGAAGAAGAACGGCAAGTGGAGAGTATTCGTCGACTTCACCGACCTCAACAAAGCGTGTCCCAAAGATAGCTTCCCTCTACCTCACATCGATCGGTTGGTCGAAGCAACAACATGGAACCAACTCCTGTCATTCATTGATGCTTTCTCAGGCTACAATCATATCTTCATGAATCCCCACGACCGTGAGAAGACAACCTTCATTACCGACAAAGGTACCTATTGCTATAAAGTTATGCCTTTTGGTCTTAAGAATGCAAGTGCAAAGTACCAGCGGCTGGTCAACAAGATGTTCGCTGAACAGCTGGGAAAAACCATGGAGGTATACATCGATGACATGCTCGTGAAATCGATGGACCAACATGAGCACGTGGCCCACCTTTAAGACTGCTTGAAACAACTCAACAAGAACAACATGAAGTTGAACCCCACCAAGTGGCGTTTCGGAGTCACCTCCGGCGAGTTCCTTGGGTACCTCGTCACCCGCCGCGGCATAGAAGCTAATCCAAAGAAAATCAAAGCTCTTCGAAAGATGGCATCTCCAACAAACAAAAGAGAGGTCGAGCGCCTCACGGGACACATCGCAGCGCTCAACCGCTTCATCTCCAGATCCACAGACAAGTCTTTACCCTTCTCCAACATCCTTAGAGGCAACAAACATTTTGAGTGGACAGAAAAATGCGAGGAGGCCTTCCAACAGCTGAAGGACTACCTGGAGCAGGCCCCAGTGCTAGCCAAACCTGTCGATGGCGAGCCTTTGTTCCTATACATAGCAGTTTCGGCCTCAGCCGTCAGCAGAGCACTCATTCATGAAGAGAGAGGCGAGCAACATCCCATTTTCTATGTCAGCAAGATCTTGATGGACCCCAAGACTAGATATCCACAAATGGAGAAGCTCGCTCTAGCTGTCGTGATGTCATCGCGTAAGCTAAGGCCTTACTTCCAGTCCCACTCCATAGTGGTGCTAACTCCATTCCCATTACGAACCATCTTGCATAGTCCAAGTCAGTCAGGACGCCTAGCAAAGTGGGCCGTAGAGTTGAACGAATATGACATCAAATATCGCAACACTAGCGCAAAAGCACAAGTATTAGCTGACCTTTTAGTCAAATTTCCAGAAGGTACAGACGCTGACCGCACAAAACACGCGGCATGGACACTCCATGCAGATGGATCATCATCCAAGTAAGGGTTAAGAGTCGGCATCCTTCTGGCCTCACCTACAAGAGAGATCATAGAACAGTCCATCCATTTCGATTTCCCAGCCTCCAACAACAAGGCAAAATACAAAGCTTTGATTGCAGGGTTGAGACTTCCCTTAGGCATCAACGTCCAGAAGATCCAAGCCTTATGTGACTCACAACTCGTAGTCAATCAGTTCAACGGTGAGTACTTTGCGCGAGATGTAAGGATGGGGGCCTACCTCAGCATTATGAAAGAGCTGTCAGAAAAGTTCACGGAATTCACCCTGACACGAATCTTTTGAAATGAAAATACAATGGCCGAAGCACTAGCAGCCTTGGGCTCCACATCAGAGCGCAGAGTAATCCTCGTGGAACTCCTTGAACATCCAAACATCCAAGAAACTTATCCCATTCACCATATCGATGCTGAAGTGGTGGGTCCCGAAAATCAACCTTGAGCAGAAGATGAGGTTGTTGCTATGGAAGTAGACGAAGCATATGGAGGTGACAATCCTTGGATGGATCAAATCAAGCATTACATCACAACTGGAGATGTTCCCACAAACAAGTGGGCCGCGCGTAAACTCTAAATGAGGGCTTGGCGGCCCACTAGTCACTTGCCTCGAAGGAGCAGACGTTCGCAAAGTGATGGAAGAGATTCACGGAGGTTCTTGTGGAAACCATTCTGCGGGCCGCAGCTTGGCCATTCGAATCAAGCGACATGGTTTCTACTGGCCCACAATGATCAAAGACTACGAGCAATTCTTTGCTAAGTGTGAGAAGTGCCAGCGCCACGCTCCGACCTTCCATCAGCCCACTGAGATGCTAACATCGGTGTCATCACCATATTATTTCATGAGATGGTCCATGGACATAGTGAGCCGTCTCCACAACTCGAAGCGAACACGTTTTCTACTTGTCTTAACTGATTATTTCTCCAAGTGGGTGGAAGCAGAGTCATATGCTAGCAACAAAGACGCCAAAGTCGAACATTTCGTGTGGAAGTTCATCATCTGTCGTCATGGCGTACCCTACGAAATCGTCACAGATAACGGGTCCCAATTCATCTCGGCCCGCTTTGAGGGGTTCTGCGAGAAGTAGAAAATTCGTCTCGGTAAATCAACTCCTCGCTATCCACAAGGAAACGGCCAAGCAGAAGCGGCTAACAAGACAATCCTTGATGGACTCAAGAAGCACCTTGACGCCAAGAAGGGACGATGGGTAGACAAACTTGATGGAGTCCTCTGGTCCCACCGGACGACCCTGAGGAGACCAACCAGAGAAACTCTCTTCGTATTCGTGTATGGGACAGAATGTGTCATCCCATCAGAAGTAGAGTTTCAGGCATACGACGCACGCTCCTCCCACAACATGAGGATCTCAATCACCTCTTACAAATCGACAAGTTAGATCTAATCGATGAGTGGCGCGATCAAGCGTACATCAGACTACAGAACTACCAGCAAGCAGCCACAACGTACTACAACAGCAAGGTTAGCCCCAGACGATTCAAGGACTCTGACCTTGTCCTCCGCAAAGTGTTCCAAAATACAGTTGAACTAAACACTGGCAAACTTGGGACAAACTGGGAGGGACCCTACAAGATCTCAGAGGTTGTAAAACCAGGCGTTTACAAACTCGTCAGCATGGAAGGCATCAAAGTGCCAAGGTCTTGGAACGTAACACATATAAAAAATTACTATCACTGAGTGCCATCACAAAGCATTCACAGCAAGATGAACTACGAGTCGACTTGATCCCTTTATAGGGTACGTAGGCAGCTCATCACCACGATGAGTTCAGTTGACCCCTCTACTAAAAAAGGGAGGAGTGGGGTAGTACACTCGTATACTCCCACTCAATTTTCGTGACTCACAAAAACTTTTCGTCAGCACTTATCCAGTGGGCCACACCAGCAGTTTGATAGCACTAAGCTTATCTCTGACCGTGTTCAAGGTAACACATCACCTTCCTTCTAGCAAATAACTTTCAAATGACTAGACTTAGATTGGAACCCACATGCCTTCTTTCCATCCTCACTTGCATTTCGGGTTCCACCACCGTTCTTCCAACGAATCATCCATGCCTTGCAAAGCATGTTGTTGCGGTCACGTGGTTTTGGGTCCCATTGTGAACCTATTCCGACGGGGAGCATTGTGGCTTCAGGACCGATTCGTTGTGATCAAGCTACGTCGACATGGGCCCACACGGGAGCTCTTAAAATGCAAACCATTTTCAACGGTAGCATTGAGCTAACGTCCTTGTCACAGCTCACGAACGAAGGTTACCAAATCTTCAAGCGTATTAAATCGCACCCATTGTTGCTGATCACAACAATGGTATCGCATCTCAATGGTAAAGCGTGCAACATCTATTGTCGGAAGCAGTCTCACTAGATATATAGTGGGGGTGTGAAAGAAATAGTTTGTCTTCGAATATTCAGCAACTCAGCGCTGGTCATCGACATCCCATGGGCACATCCTTGATGCATCGCCACAGGGATTGATAATATTTCGTTTAAGTTTTCTCCACAAAAAGCCTGATCGCTATGATCATCTAAGTGACCCATCGAAACCCAACTATCATGCTGGTCATATACATCTCATGGACATAATCCTCCTGCCAAAACGCTAGCATCACAACACAAGCTAAGGTACTATCCAACCAGGGGATGAGATTTGATAAACATGATCCCTCTAAAACTGGCAAGAACATTTCACTGACCCACTCAAGTCAATCACGCTTTCTTAATGAGAGGTCGCTACTTAAGGCAAATGGTGGGGCAAAGACTTTAATCGATTGCAACAATGATTGCATTGCAATAAAAAACGACAAGGAACAACGCCGTCTCACAAGGCAACATACAACGAACATTAGAGCATATCCCGATGATCAAACCATCGAAGCATCAATGGCTCAATCGTATATGTCAACCAAGAACATTTACTAAGGCATGAACCTTAATCTTATCATCAACTTGAAACTCGGTCAAGCATCCACCGTGAATGCCATGAGCCATGCAAGCCAAAACCATGACGGGACCCACTCTTGACTTGGCCCGCAAGCAACATAACGCTGATGCCCTCGTGAGCTACTACGGTATGTGATTAATTGTATTCATGCTTATCATAGCAAATAACATCAAACAGAAAAGATAAAAATGGCCATCGCTCTCAACGCCAATGAACCAGTTTCTTCTTTTTAAAAACCTTGATCCCTAGAGCGAGGTGCAAGCCATAAGAGCCTATGGTTTGGTAATGTGGAAAGCTTTTAAAAGGAGCGACGATCAAGGTTTCGAGATGGTCCTCGTGAATGAAGAGATTTTTCGGTGTTTTTAATAAAGAAACTATTTGATTTGAAACATAAACTACTGGATTTCACATTTTTCTGTTTACAAAGTATTTTTGTGAAAACAATACATTTTAGGTCATAAATGAGCATTTTCTACCAAATCCAACAAGTCAACATCAGAAGTCCAGACCCGGGAATTAGGACAATCAAGCCACGTGAGTTAGCTGTCACATGGGCTTGGAATCAAGTCATTAGCCCTCATGGGTAAGAAGTTAAGCCCAAATCATTGAAGAAGTATCCAGAAATCCACATGAGATGAAGGCCCAATCGATCGAACTGGAGGCCCACCGATCGATCACAGCCCAATAATTCAAGGAAACTCCAGTCTTTCGATTGAAGGTTTACCCTTATGGTCCTGATTATGGGGAAACCCAAATCACTAAACCGAAGTACAAATGTAAGAAATGTGGAGATATCTTTGACGTCACCAGCAAGTATGAGTCAAACTTAGTGTCATTTTATAATTTCTAAAAAGCTAAAACTAATGTTTACGAAATTTAACATTCATGTCTTGATTCCTATAGGTTTTATCTCGTGTTACGTGTGTTTGATGATACACTGACTGAAATAAAAATTGTCTTATTCGATAAGATGGCTGACAACTTTGTTGGATCAACGGCTGCAGACATACGTAAAGAAATTGAGGGAAATGCAGCCATATTACCTGATACATTGCTTAAAAATTCAATATGCATATGTTACACCTTTTTTTTTTTTTGAAATTTGTTAAAATTAAATTCAAAGAAAAGAAAAAGTGTCGTTTTACATTGAATCAAAACAAAAGCCTGGTGATCT
>OVAP01003830.1:0-15784 GCA_900406295.1 Aurinia saxatilis
GACATTGTAGTGTTAAGGTCTTAATAGTACCGAAATACCTACTTATTAATGTCTATTTTTGCTTTTGCACTTTTGGCTCTTTTTTGTTTCTTTCCATTTTGGCCAGTCAATAGATTTTTTTTTCCATGATCCTCTTTCTTTTCCTTAATATCAGCTGCTCATAGCATGCAAAATATTACGACGTCGATTTGCTTTTGGTTCCATCATTTCAGACATGACATAACTAGCTAGATCTTTTCTTTGTCATGTACCTGAATTTCTTTCTTTGTCATGTTTACGTCTCTTCTGGAGA
Organism: Aurinia saxatilis; assembly: GCA_900406295.1. NCBI lineage: Eukaryota > Viridiplantae > Streptophyta > Magnoliopsida > Brassicales > Brassicaceae > Aurinia > Aurinia saxatilis. Next base: position 293 of record OVAP01003830.1, read on the forward strand.
CACCTTATAATATTTCCTTCCTCGATCTGGTCAATTTAACTATGCTCCTTTTATCTTCCGAGGATTTTAATGTATGGAACCAATTGGTCTATCACACTTCATGCGATCTTTACACTCACTAGCAGTTTAATATTGTCCTTCTAGGACATCAATCCTAATTTGGAGCAATTACAGCTGGTATATGTGACTTTGTCACTCTGTTTGGGTCAGTTAAAGATTTTGGCATCTATTTCGCTATCATCTGAATTATCCTTTGGACTTCTAGTTCGGATTCCTTAGTTCGAGGATCATTGATAATTCATTGCAAGTAATTTCTTTCTCCAACTGCTTATTTTCTCCCCATGATGTTGATAAACTGACTTATTAAAACGATAGTCTGAAAATCGAGCCGTATATAAATTCATCGTGGATTGCTCTAATACTTAATTATTTGTCATATCCAACATAGATTTTTATCCTCTTTTAAGGACCCATCTTATATCGTTGTGGTTGAGCACTTTGCACATTCAAAGATTTTTAAGATGAAAACTGTTTGGTTTGGCCCTAAACCAATATTATGGAGGGGGGTATTATTTTCTCATCGGCTTGATGCAAATCACTTAACCATTTTGTGTTTGAACAACTTTGTGGTGTCTAGCACTTGAGACATTATTTCACCAGCATTATCAAACATAAATGTGAAATCTAATTAATAGATGTGTCCATCAACTATATGTGACCATCAAGTCAATGCGTCCATCAACTCGATGTCTCTATCAGGACCACAAAGCAACTAAAATTTCACATGGTGGGTGATCAGCCCATAAACATCTCTTTGTACAAGTTCCAAATTATTTGGCTGGTGAAAGTCATATCATCAACTTGTCTTCTGAACAAGTTTCATATAAAAAATTATTAGAAAAAATCTTCATCACTAAATGTCTCCATGAATTTTTCTTTTTATTATATTACTGCATCATTAAACCAGGATGACCAGTCCGGTTAAGCCAAACAATTAAATTTTGGTAAACTTCTAGCTTTCTCTTCATTAATAAGCTTTCGCAGTAAACTTTTGGTTTGTCTTACATTGTTTATAAACTTTTGGTTACATTTTATCTCATTCTTAAAATAATAAACACGTAAAAATAACTCAATAAAAAAATCTAAAATCAATCATAAAACGCATAAAACAATTTTAGTAATATAAAATTATGAAAACAATTTTCTGTTATTAAAGTAACAATAATTATATTTAAGAGTCATTTATTTCCTTCAGGGACAATAAACTCATCAACTTATTTTCTTTTTGACCATATCCACGTTAATACTTGTAACCACTTCTTTGGCAAACTGTTATCACTTTTATGGTCCAATGGTAAACATGATTGTCGGGATATGTCACTTATTTTCCATATAAGATTCTTATATTCCCCCCTTCGAGATGATGAAACTTCAGGTTCATCCATCTCGGGCTCGATGATAATCGAAAACCTCGGTTTGGACTTTAAACGTCGTCATAAACACAAAAGGAGACCTCAATGGAAAACCATATCAAAGATCAGTGACGGAGACGTTGACTATCCATATCTCTGCTTAACTAACATGTGATGCAACAAGACTTTCGAAAGTCCAAACCAATAGATTTTTGCAAACAATAAAGCATAAGTCGTAAATCTATCATTGACATAACCACAATGACATTCGTAAAAATAAGACATGGCCTGATCTATTAATATTAATTGGGCATAATTAAGAGAATGGATTTACTAACTCATGATGATGTAAAGATAAATTGACATTGTATCCTTTTCTTACTAACTCATGATCATGTAATGATTGTTAAATACTAGATGGAGTCATCTGGTTAATTAATTGACGACTGGCATAATAGATATATAAGCCACATTCAAATTAAAACAACATAATCAAAGCATGGTTCCTAACACATGATCATGATTCAGTAATTATTAGTTAAGCATGGGATGATACTTATCCTAGAAATCAGAGATAATAGACGTACAAGACCGGAGACGTCATTATGGATGGTAACGGATAAGAAGTCATCTATAGATTCTCGATGCAGATCGTATACATATTCGGATAATGGAGATGATAACGATTCGATGTTGATGTGGACAGAAATCACCAACGGAGACGTCGTCAAATTTCGTCTCATACAAGTAATATGAGAGATACCAAACAGATGTCTTCGTAAAGCGATACTGGACCAAAACGAAATATGCATAAAGCATAGATGCTTGAGGACAAAATCAAAATATTGAACAGTGATATCATATATATTAATAAACGATGACTAATACTTAGCTCGATAGGTGAAAATTGAATCGGTGATTGAAGACGATGTTGTCATTTTTGTTTCTTTTGGCTAAGGTGTTTGCTCGGTAAAAAAAAAATTCAAGAACTTCTTTGGAGAAAGATGAATGAAAAAAAAGGTTTTTTTTTAACCTCATAATGCTAGGATTTGCTAATAATGTGTTATGAATTATAGGGTTGTGTGTTTATTCCATATGAAAAGCAAGCCTTATATATGTTATATGATTAGAGTTTATGTTCAATTTCTAAATGAGCTTAAACTAATGGGTCCTATAATGAACATCCACGAATAGATTCATACTGTTAGTTTTAATTTAGTTTTACTTTCTAAGACATCTCCTTCAAGTTGCATTCGTAGCCAAAAATGTACCAAGCTCTTGTGGATGTGCATGGGCCTATAAGGAGCATATTAGTTTTAGTTTCAAAATTTTGGGCCTATGTGTATTAAGATTCTCAGAATGTACTGTTTCATTATGTGTGCCAACTTTCTCGTTAATTTAGATGTTTGCTCGAGTCAGTAATTGGCTGTAGTGTATTTTTTTCAGTAGACACAATTATTATAGCGAAACAGACATATTCCTCTTTGTTCGGAAAAGCAAATTATTCATCTTTCCTTTTTTTCTTTTGTCTCCTCCCACAGATTGTAGACCTCTATCGTCAAGTTGTAATTAATGAGATTCCTCCAATCATTTCGTCAAACAGAAGAAGAAGAAAAAAAAGATTCCTCTAAAATGCCTTTAGAATCTGGGATGTAAAATCACATCAATTTAAATTGGATGATAATGGACTGAAATATCATTTCTTTGTTTTCATATTTGTGTTCTATGGGATTTTAAGAATTTATAAAAGAGTTATAGAATTTGTAAATATCCATTCACAAAAAAAAAAAAAAACTCGTAGACAAAAATAAATTATTTCAAATTGGCTTTCTCTAAATTCTCTTACGTACAACTTCTAGTCTAGATTACATAGATACTCAGATTCTATCTCGTGTAGTGACGTGAAAGTTTTAATAGGTTATTGAAAACAGGATATTTTTATGTTTTTTTTTTTAATTGGGGAGTCTCAAATGACAAATGTTATACAATGTGCAAATTCAATTCATTATGCGATTTTATATTAAAATTAAAATGGAAAGTAAAGGTAGAAAGAAAGAAAGAAAATAGAAAAAGGAGAAGGCACAATGTAGGAAGGAAATGCGATGAGAAAGATCACTAGATTTGGTCGGCACATCACTTTCCCTCTGAAACTCATAAACATACATAACTTTGGCCCCTACCTTAACGTACCCACTTTCTTCCTTTTCAATATCTTAAAGCTCACCCTCTCCACGTTTAGTGTGCTCTTTTCTTCTAATTTTCTTTTACTTTTTAACAACAGTATTTCTAATATATCGTGTACTTTGGTTTTTCCCACTAGGTTGCAAGTCTACTTTGATCTTCAATCTTCGTGGTCGAGAGGTCGAGAGAGAGAGACGTACAAGTTTTTAAGAGACAAAGATTAAGACATTGGCTTGCAGCTATATCACACTTCTAGTGTCACTTCAATACACGTATATATGTTACTATATAACAATTATTCTTAGAGATACAAAATTTTTTTTTAAAAAATCTTTTAGAGATTTTTAATTATCTCTATACTTTACCATCAGTTTTCCAAAGAAAAAAAAACAAATATATATAGACATTTACCATCATATACTAGCTAGATCAACCGTTTGTTTTCGTGAATGCAGATATTTTTAAAGAAAATTCAAATTCAATTGATATTTTCTTTATTAATAATGGCTATACCGAACATGGAAATAGAAATTATATTTAGCGGAACCTGTAAGTTGTAATATTTTGAACCAACGTAATTGTATTTGTATGCATGTTTTGTCTATAAATAAATATCATCAGTTTGTGGATTCATATAACTTATGTGTTAGAAATCAGGAATAGCATATAAGATGGAACATAATCTAGTTGTTAACTGATTTAGAGTTAGAAGTAAAAAATTTGAAAATGTTTTACAATTCAACATTTATTAGTCTAATCTGAATTGAAATCAGTCGGTCTAATATGAGTTTAATCAAACCTCAATCGATTTTATGATCATTTTTTAAATAAAAATATAACTATTACCTCGAGTAGTATGTGCACTCCTTAAAAAGAGGGTTAAATTTACAATAATATATATGGAATTAGTTCACTTCTCGACTAATACCTTAATAAGTAATAACCGATAATACTTAGTTAACATTATGATTTTTCCGATTTATATATAAAAACAAAAAACAAAAAAAAAAACTCATACAGTAATTAGGTCTATTGAGCAGCTAATTGGCATGTGGTTAGGTTAGTTTAAACTTTAATTGGTCTACGTTTGCTTTTAGAAAAGAAACAAATAAAGCAAACTTTAGGAAAACTGAAATGTTCAAGAAACTTGACTTTTTAATCTGTTAGCATGGTCTAATGTATAACGTCAACAAAGTTAAACGTAACGAATCTCTCTTTTGCTGGATTTTCTTAAAGCAGTACTGATCCTAAGACTATTTTACATATTTTGTTCTCTTTTAAATGTAATAAAGTAAGGAAAACATACATAACACACATCGAAAGTCACCTCTCATTTCCTCTCATTTATTGCTTTTACCAATTAACAAAAGAATTAAACTGTAAAGTAATTAAGTAACACATACCAAAAAAAAAAAAAAAAAAAAAAAAAAAAAAAAAAAAACCCCAAAANNAAAAAAAAAAAAAAAAAAAAAAAAAAAAAAAAAAACATACCCAAAGATTTGTTGTTTAATGCACTTTTTGTTTAGGCCCCCCCTAAGTTCAAATGGAAAACTCTTAAAAATATTTATCTACACCGGCCGGTGATAGTGGTTGTTAAGTGGTAGAGTGACAACCTTTGTAAGGTTAATGGGATTAGCAAGGATTAACGCAAAATAAAATAAAATAATAGCATGTACATATGACATGAGCAAACATGTTTTACATTATCATTACAACATCAATCAAAATCAAACTCATGCCGCAAAGAGATTACATCCATCCAATATATTTAGTTACAAACCATGTTATAGCCAAAAAACTAATATTTACATTTGTTTTGGTTTTTGTCGATATTATATTTTACTATTTAATTTGTTTTTTTTAAATACTGATATTTGTACGTTCGGTTATTTGTAAATTTTCAAACATTGGCGGATATTTGATTTGTTTTATTTAAAAACAAACAAAATATTTTAATTATTTAAAATAAAAAGTTTACTATATATTTTTTCCTAAACAACAAAAAATATAAAACGAATGAAAGTCGAAAATAAAAAAATGTCAAATGGGTAAATATGATTTCCATCTACTTTTTTATTTTTTTACTTAAAACTCTGTTGTATATAACAAACAATACTCTTTATAAAAACCTCTAAAAACTCCCAAAAAAATTTAAAATGAGTAAAACAACGATAAATTTGTAAGTCATAGGCTCATTCGGCTGTTGATAGGGCACTTATTCATCTAAAATTACTTTCTTTAAGATATTATAAACTTAAAGTCCATCATATAACAAAAATTGTAAAACATATCTATATTTTATATGATACATCTTATATTATAGATGACAAATATTCTAGCATATACATATAGTTATATATTTATAAATTTACGGATCGGATCGGATAATTCATAATTTAGAAAATGATATTTGTTATTTGCTTTGTTACTTATGGATACTAAATTTTCCGATTTGTTTTGTTAAAAATTTTTATGAATATTTGTTTTTTTTAAATTAGATCAGACCGGATAACGAATCGAAGCGAATTTTACGAATTTTTTGCACAGACCTAATATATAAGTGAGGTCAGGCAGTGGTCATACCAAGGGAATGTGTTTTATTAATATATAACTAAAGCCAAGCCAATTATCTACTGGAACATTTTAAATGGAAAAGAGCAATTATAATGGGGTACGTCAAGAATTGTTTTTTTTAGCTACTAATAAAATATGTCTTACCCAATGTCAATTTGCAGTAATCACTACAAGCAAGTCCTACTGTTTTGGTAACCGAGTATTTGTAGCATTGCGTTTCTATCAGAAGGCACTTAAAAAAAAGAACAAAAGAAAAAACCATACAGTAACCCCAGAAGAAGCCATACGAAGAGGTCATCGTGGGGAAAGCTAATGAGGAATTTGGGAATTTTGAATTGGTTAATTAATCACGGGATTTTGATGGAGTGATACAATGGGGTTGCATGGGGCGGGGAACATTATCTCGCGAGTATTCTGTTTGAGTTGGGTTTTGTATTTTAGGTATCAAATATTTCGAGTACGTGAAAATTGGATCCGAATTTGAACCAAAGGTTTTTTTTTTTCTTTTGGGGTTTGATTTGGGTAGATAATTATTGATTGGTTCGGGTTTGTTTCGAATAATTTAAAAGATATGTTGGATTTTAAAGTAATTTTGTTCTGTTGTATGTTAATTCAGATAATTCAAAACTGATTTGGATCTTGTAAAACGAAGAATAGAATATTAAAACAGATGGCCTCCATGCTATAGAAACCACCCCACCGGTCATTGTAAAGGCCACCACGAGCAAACTCCAAATCTTCGATTCACCTACACCATGAAGGCCTCTTTTTATTGTTCGGACAAAAATCATGATTCATGTCACAGGACGAAATTATTAAATGAAGAAACTTGCGAGGCTCGAAGAAATTAGAGGCAATCTTCTTCTCCTAATTCCAACTCCACCAACACTTCCCTTCTAAAATCGATTTGAAATAAAGGAGTCCATTCGAAGCAACTGCGTAAGTAAATATAAGGGCCTAGCCGTACCAAGATAAAACAGATAAAAGATTAGCGATTGGGAATGATTGGTCCCCGGATCTGAAAGTTGCGTAAAAATCAAAGAGGAAAACCAAGTAAACAATGGAAAAACCCAAAATAGATTACACCGAGCCATAGCAGTCTCAGATCCACCGCTTAACTCGAACCCCCAATCTGAAAACCTGAAACCGAGAAAAAAAAAACCCAACAAAAGCAACAAAATCTGACCGGAGTCGGCGGTCATAGACCACCGGACCCGTGTAAAAAAGACATGCAACCGGAGACGACTTTGAGTTTGTGCAATACCAGTTTTAACTTATACATAATAAAAAGCATTTTCCAAAGTGCACAAACGGACCCCACACTCCACAAAGCCTGCAACACTCAATTATACCCACAACATGCAAACAATTATAAACATCACTTACTTACCTCCAACTATATTTCTTCTATAAATCTAGACTCTCTCAAGTCTCAGAGAGCAACGAACCCACTTGTTTTAGCTATAGTCCAAAAACACACAAAGCAAATTTAACCCAACAAAAAAAAAAAAAAAAAAAGTCTCTTTCTGAGTTAGCTTCCATATGGCTCCTCTACCTATTTCTTCCATCAGAGTTGGGAAAATAGAGGATGTTCAAGAACTAATAAAATCCAAACCAAACAAAGTTCCAGAGAGATTCATAAGAGAAGTGAATGAGAGGGGAGTCATCGTATCACTTAAGACTCACCATCATCATCATATTCCTGTTATTGACCTCTCTAAGCTCTCTCAACCTCACACTCATGATGATTTTCTCTTTGAGATTCTTAAGCTCTCACAAGCTTGTGAAGACTGGGGATTTTTCCAGGTAAATTTATTGATTGTTTTACTAGTCAAACTCATATCCAAAAAATACTTGGACATGTAACATGTTTCACCCTGTATATATATATATATATATCCCGGCCGAAATTAGTTTGAATTCCACTAATAAAATTGAGGATTATCTTAAGAAAATTTGTGTTATCTTAAACTTCAAAAAAAAAATTGCATTTAATTGGACTTATTTTTGGAGCTAAGAATCTCATGCATGGCTTGTGCTACTAAAACATAGGTGATCAATCATGGGATCGAAGTGGAGGTTGTGGAAGATATAGAGAAAGTGGCGAAGGAGTTCTTCGAGATGCCACTGGAGGAGAAGAAGAAGTATCCAATGGAGCCAGGGACAGTACAAGGTTATGGCCAGGCTTTCATCTTCTCTGAAGATCAGAAGCTTGATTGGTGCAACATGTTTGCCCTTGGTGTTCATCCTCCTTCCATTCGCAACCCCAAACTATGGCCTTCTAAACCGGCCCGGTTCAGGTAAAAACATACATGTGCTTTACATTTGAATTACTTTTTTAAGCATATGTATGTTGACTAAAATTAATTGTATTTTGTCAATAAAGTGAAAGTCTTGAAGAATACTCAAAAGATATAAGGAAACTATGCAAGAGGTTGTTGAAGTTCATAGCAATAAGTTTGGGTCTAAAAGAAGAGAGATTCGAGGAAATGTTTGGGGAGGCAGTGCAAGCAGTGAGAATGAACTATTACCCTCCATGTTCAAGTCCTGATCGTGTCTTGGGACTTAGCCCACATTCTGATGGAAGTGCTCTCACTGTTCTTCAACAGAGCAAGAACAGTTGTGTTGGCCTTCAGATCCTCAAAGACAACACTTGGGTCCCGGTTCGTCCACTTCCCAGTGCCCTTGTCATCAACATTGGTGATACCATTGAGGTATATATATTTATTATACACAGATTTTGATAAGATTAAAAAATTTTCTACGATTCAACAAAATTAATTATCAATATCAATTTTTGTATATATGTGTATAGGTGCTAACTAATGGGAAGTACAAGAGTGTGGAGCATAGGGCAGTGACAAACAGGGAAAAAGAGAGGCTGACAATAGTGACATTCTATGCACCAAACTATGAGGTTGAAATAGAACCAATGGTTGAGTTAATTGATGATGAAACCAACCCATGCAAGTATAGAAGCTACAATCATGGTGACTATAGTCATCACTATGTCACCAATAAGCTTCAAGGCAAGAAGTCCCTTGATTTTGCCAAGATTCTCAATTAACTAATATTTTAGTTCCACCCTCCATTTACTACTTCCCCCACTTAATTGGTTTCTCTAATTTCTCTTATTATAAGATATATATATTTGTTAAAAACATTGCATGTTTATAATGTATAGGAATGTTCCCCACCTAGGGTTTTTAAAGTCATGATTAAATTCCCTAATGTTAATACAACTTGTAATAATTTATGTTTGTGTTTGGGTGGAAGTGCGATTGGGTTTATGTTGCTTATATTTGTGCATATATTTTCATTAGTGAGTATCATTAAGGCACAAATTTTCCAAAGTGGATCTCAAACCAATTTATTATTCTTTAAAAGAAACAATAATTACAACAACGTACACGTAATGGAATACTTGATATTCGTTTTTTCCCTTCACGGGATTTGAAGTAGCATACTAGCATATGCTCAAATATGCAACAATTTGGAAGATAAAATCAGAAGAAAGAAGACAAAAGGCTCCATTATTATTTTATTTTGTTTTGCCAAACGACAAAAGGCTCCATTATACGACAAAGAGCAGAAAAGAAACTATTTTTTTATTAGTTAGTAAATGGTCCATTGATAATTACATAAGAAATGTATTGTCGGTTCATTTGTCCCTTCTTAAAAAATATTGTAAAAAGAAATTGCAGATCACCAAGGAGATAGTTGGAAATGCATTATTCACTAGAAGGAGGATGATGTGGTTACACGTCAGTTTGAATGGTGGAAAACAAGAAAAAATCACAAAATATCATATCAAAATGATTTAACCTAAGATTACAACTTAATCATTCTCGTATAGAATCAAAATGTTCACTTTGTTCAAAAAGCCAATTTCTCAATTATCACTTCTTCAGACAATTGTGTTGTACACCTCCACTCCACCTCTTTAATTTTACCATTTTAAGGTGAACTGTACCTTTTACGTTTTGTATCGAATTTTCTATCTTAGGTTGTATCATCACTCATCAGCCGATGTATATAAATATACGACGTGATAGTTACATATTTTAGACATTTTGTTTAAATTATGAGAAGAAAAATACTACGAATCAGAAATCTGGCAACCGCATCATTATTTTGTGAAAAACCTCAACCATATTTACCTAATTCAAGTATTTTGGTCACTCTTTGTGGATGTGCCAATGAATTAAGACAGAATCCCTAAGTGGACTTTATCTGACCCCAAAATAGATTTGGACGGACCCGTCCAGTATCACACAGCAGATCCGGAGTCAGATTGAGCCAAACCAAACATCTTCTATCCGAGTTGGAACACAGTGGTCCACTCAGGTAGTCAGGTCCTGCTTGCAGTACAAACAAGAAATGTCTACATCCGTAGTTAGATTCAAGTCACCTACAATTAATTTCAACGCGAACAAGAACAAGATTTATTCAGATGTGGTTAAGAATGGGGAACTAGTTAGTACCTCATAAGACAATGGACAGCGATGCAGTCCCGTCTAACAATTGACGGGTTACATATAAAAAATATGAAATCAAGGAAGTTTATGAGAATCAGATACTGCAAATCACTGAGGTATATAAAGCTTCTTTTCTTTAAGGAAACATGGATTTTACAAGAGATAAACATTTATATAAAGAGACAAAGAAGGTTAAGTCTTGGTTTTAAGATTCTTACTTTATGAGGGTACGAGGGCTAGAATCTGGTTTCTGATGATTCCCATGCACTTCTGAATCTCTATATAAATGGGAAGGTTCTGCGAGCAGCAAGGCTGTAAACTGGCAACTGCCGAATCTAGAACCTGAGCCACTTCACTTGGTGGGAATTGCCTCTCTGTACATTTCTGCATTGCATTTTTTTTTTTTTTTTTTCAAGGGTTTAGAGTCATGATCACAAACTGAGTACAAAAATAAACGAAAGTATGAAAAGAACACTGCACGAGATGACTATGCAATCACGACAAACAGAGTAAGAGCGCAGAAAACAGCATAAAAGGCTCATGTTTTTCTTATGTCTAAAATTGTGTGAAAGGAGAACTCAAGCCTAATTATGTAAATGTAACGATTAGATAGCTCTCAGCAGGAAAATCACTACGTGTGTTAAAAATTCTCACCTGAATCATCAGCAGTGTGGCCATACAGCGTGAAACAAGTTCAGAAGGGATTTGCAAGTCATTTTGGTCGGGTGGTTTTACATGGGACTCATCTGCATGAGTTGAGCTAGGTGGATTTGGTGTAGAAGGGAGACGCTGATCTGGGGAAGCTTGTGTTTGCCATACTGATGATCCTTCTGTTTGATCTACTGAGAGTTGATTATTAACAAAATCAATGGCTTCTGCAATATTTACAACATTATCATCATCTTTCCTCAGTACCGCCAACGCCTGCAACAGGTACAGAGACAAAATCATAAAGTAGCCAAAACTGTTTGGTTAGACCTTAAGAGGCGCAACAAATGATGAGTAAATCAACTCGCTAGGCACACACCTGTACAGCTCTGTATACCATTTTCCGTGCTTTCGATCTAGAACTTTCGACAATCTCAGACACGTGGAATCCATTTGTGTCAGATGCAAAATTGTCTACGTAGGTCAACTGATTGTCAGGTTCCCCTGATTCGCTCATGCGTCTTTCTGAAGTTGGTGGCACATTCTCTTGGTAAGTATTCCGTTGCCTCAAGCCAAGCAGTGCCAATGAAACCTGTACACATTAAAAGATATTATGTGAAACTTCATGGGCTGTCTATAGGAAAGACAACAAGATGACTTAAATTTCCTTCATACACTCATACCTGCTCATTGATTTCGCTTAGCTGAAAGAGAACTGCAGCATATTGTTTCTTAAAAGATTCAGAATCCTTTAGAGCATTATGTCCATCTTTCTGACATTCCACAACCTCGCTGTTCATGCATTTTAGCTCCCTCAAAACTAGCTCCTGCAGCGGTGTAGATTAACAATTAGATGAAATGGAAACCTTAGCATTGATAGAGTTACATACACACGGAATACATGGCAGAATCAAATACAAAATGAAGTGAATCAAAGACTAACATATCGAACCTCAAAATAATTTATGTCCTTCAACACCTAGTAGTAATATTACGATTTTACATATTCTTAGTCTATTAGAAACTTTTATTCTACTGGATCACATCCTCATGCAATCTCTAATTATAATGTGAAGAAAACAAAACGTTTCATGGTAGCAAGATTGAGGCAACACGAGATATGGATGAGATAAAAACAACCCGCCATATAAAAAAGAAACCATATGTATTATGGTGAAGTACATTAAGAATAAAAAAAATCACATATATATTGGAATTTGAGAATTAACAACTGTCAAACCTTTTTGTCAAGTGCGCGTGTTAGTTCAGAAAGAGCTTGGACATCAGCTTCTCTTGCATGGATATGTCCAATACTTGAAGGCTGAGAATGAAATAACTGGAAATCAGTAGCCTCAACGACACTATCGTGACCTTGCAGATTCGAACTTGAGTTATCTACCTGTAAAATGAAGGCAAAATTTTAATATGATCAAAATATCTCTATGGCGATTAAATTTTGCTGTACAAAAGAATTACTGGTCATAGACTTTGGGTATAGAAACCCCAAATATTAAAGACCTTAGATGGAGTCCTATCTATATATAAAAAACCTGTAAACCACAAAACGCTTCCACAAAAGAACTACAGCATATACAAGCGCAGAATTTGAGGCCCGGCATGATGGTCAGAAATACCAACCTTTTCCTGCTTTAGAGAATTGCTAATGTTATAAGTTGGTGACGATAAGGGATGGCCTGTCTCACACGAAAGTTTCAGATACCCTTCCGGCATGCCTCCCTTTACTCGCTCATGCCTTTTCTCCTCACTGGTACTCTGAGTGTGATAATTTGAGAAAGCATGGTGCCTTGCAAGTGATGCTGGCATGTTTTCTAGAGGATTCAGTGGCATGCATTCAGTATCCTTCACCACAAGAGAAATTTTAATGTTATCAATATTGATATTCGTTCTAACTCTGAAGTCATGAATTTTTTTAGGTTGTTTCTTAGTGCTTTTTCTAGAACCTGTGAAGTAAGCACACAGACAAATGGATCAACTATCAAATGCTAAATTACAATTGCAAGAAACCTAGTAGCGATATTGTTTACCAAACCTATTTGAGACTTGGTCAAAAATTCTTAAATGGATTTGAAGTGCTAAGATCAGATTTTATTTTTTATTTTACTTTGGGTAGTTATTCCATATTCATGGTGATTCTTCAAGAATATATATATGTATGCATGTATAGCATGTAAAAAAATACATATTCTACAAGTGCCAGATGAAGTTGCAGTGTCAAAGAAGAGTACCTTAACAAATTCCACCCCTAAATCAGGTTGGTCAAACTGAATCCGGTACCTACAATGATCAACAGTTAGGACACTGCCGTCATGAATCTCTCTTGACTTTGTATGCAGGGAAATGACTCTCTGTGAAACATTTAGAGGCCGAGCCAAATCCATCGGAAGTCCTTCCCTCATGCCTGTGTTTAGTTCATCATAATGTTTTCTTACAGAGTCCCTGTATAAGTATAGCTTCTCTTTTTCCTCCTTCAGAAACTGTTCAGAAAATCGTCTTGGCTTCCCAAGAGAACTGCACCAATAACATATAATTAAGGCAACCTACAAATGCACCCACAATAAAATGGTAGAAAACTAAAAGTTTTCAGTAGTAATAACCTTCGTATGACACCCCATTCAACACGAGTTAACCTAGGAACATGACCCAAGCCTACATGATCCAAGTATTCAACAAACTCTTGTCTGGCAAACCATGGGTAGTCAATTGCACTGTAGAACCACTCAAAGAGACACCATTTTCGTGCTCGAGCATTAGATATGCAGTGCGAAAACTTCTCCTACAGATTATAAGTACATGGGTATAAAATATAATCAGGGAACTCAACAAACTGAATTCCATAGATATTAATGAAAAGACATATATCATTGGGGTTTCTCTGTTATGTGGCAATAGAGTTTTAGAATCAGAAAGTTCACTCACAAGAGTCTCAGATATCTTCCCATCATCGATAGTTAGAGGTTTCTCACTCTTTCTTCTGCTCCTAACTTTAGTTGGCATGTTGACTTGTTTTTTAGTGACTGCCGTCGATGGAGCTGGCTCATCTTCTTTTACTATGTTGTTACTTGTGGAAGTATGATCCTGAGATTTGACAGACTTCTTTTCATGTGAACTTCGAATACTTGGGGACCGTTTACCTCTCCCAATAGGCTTATGTCCCTCACATATTCCCTAAAAAATTAAACCCACTAGTAAGATAAACGCTACAAAAGAAAATTCACAAAGAAGAAAAATAACCTAAAATAACTGAAAAATTTGGTTGTCAAAGATATATAAACATTCCAAAGAGTATGCAGATAAGTAATGTATGCAATATTGTGTGATTGGAAGAGTTGTTTTGTAAAGCAGAGACGCATGCCTTGTTATTAGGAGGCTCTATGGCTTGCAAGCTTGCAGAAAGCTCATCTTTAGGAACCTGCACGAAGAACTTCAAAATGGTCATGAATTCCGATAATAGAACAGTAAAGTAACTCACTCCTTGTTAAATATATACAGCTTCTTTTACTTTAGCTGGTGATGCTTTCTGCCGACTCTTTCGGATTACAGAGCTACTTGGACTCTTTCCCTCAGCTTCAGTATTACAACGATTGTTGATGATGGATCTTCTCTGTTTAGAGTTTCTAAGACCACTTTTAGACATGGATGCTGGATCAGCCTCTTTCAAATCTGACACATCAGCTTTTCTAGCTCTCTTTGTCTCAGCTTGAACAGATGACTCTGAAATCAAACCCGAATTTGAATTGAGCAAGTTGATTACAACATCAATTTTCATGTAGGTAAAGCTAACTCTACACTTAATATTGTATCAGTGGAATTATATGTATATGGTCAAAAACATTATAAAGCTTAAGACACTTGATTAAATGTACAATGCTTATATGTATCTCACCTGTGTCTGTTGTAGTTTCAGGCATCATCAGCGATAGATCTGCCAGCGTCTGGAGGGCATCACATGCTGTATCTTCATCTGCAGATAGCATTTATAGGAAAAGGAAGTTAAAGCGAGAACACCAATACAACAAGTCAAATTATAAACACAAGATAAAGCGAGACCACCAATACAAGAAGTCATATTATAAAGTTTCCAATATACTTCCATGATGGCTGGTTGAGATGAAGTTATTTTTTAAACGGTAAAGCTGGACTTTAATTGGTGTTTCTCTTCAATCTACCATGATGTGTTT
>OVAP01003831.1:0-15783 GCA_900406295.1 Aurinia saxatilis
GAAAAATTGGATTAGGGATTGTTGGTTAAGGTGTCGGTTAATGAGCGGTTTAAGATGGTTATTGACAAACCGATACTGACCCGATGGATCCGGGTTTGGTACCGGGTTTTGTTGGTTGGGTCTTATTAGGNGTTGGTTGGGTCTTATTAGGAGAGTATTTGGGAACTTATTTTGTCAATAGAGATGTTTTGAGCCATTGATCCAGATAAAGGACAAAAGAGCGGTCTTGGTTAGTCACTTTATTATATGGGTGAACTGGCTATAAGCTTAATTTTGGCTATTGGTTAAATCCACCAATATTTATTACGGTAGAACATCTATAAAGTAATAATGACCATAAATTAATAAAAATTTTCGGTTTTGAATTGGGCTGATATAGAAAATAACGAAATTCGATTAGATAATAAATTTTTTTAAACTCCTATGTAAATATATAGTCCCAACAATAACATAAATTAATAATCAGAAATTTTATACATATATATATTATGTATTTAAAATAATCTACTAAAATATGACTATAATGTTGTTTGTTTCTTCTTAGAGTTTAAATTTCGTTGGAGCTCATTTCTAATTTTATTTATTGCATAAAAAGCTTCTGGTGTTGTTTTCTCAACATACATAAAAAATTATGAAGAGTTCTAAACGCAATAATTACTTCCTTATGTATAACTACTTCCAAATGTATTGTTATCTCGTCTTCAATTTCATCATCATCATATAGGATTGTGACCGCAAATTCTTATAAACTCTTAATTTCAGAACAATGTATCATTTTCTCCCGGATAGTCAAGTAGGTTACGATATCCGTTTTATTCCAATAACCGAGATTATGAATAAAAATTCAAGTTCATGAATGTCATTTTCCTTGCTACGACATTCTCCGAACGAATTTTGCAGTCTGAAACAACTTTTTTAGTGTCTCTTGTAATATATTAACTATCCAATCCGAAACAAAAAAAATGATTGCAAAAACATACGGAAGTTTAAACAATTTTTTTTTTATGTAACATATAAACTATAATAATACATTTTCTTGTTTTTTAAAAAGGAAAAATTTAAGAAATAATAAACTAAAAGTCTATCTATAAATAAAATTTTCAAAGTCCCAATATTATTAATTTATAGAGGTTTTCTGTATTTTTTTTGCCCCAATCTTTCTGTATATAGATGTCATCAACAAAATGTTATTGAACAAAATAATTTGGGGAAAGAAAAAAGTTCTTGCACTTAAAAAAAAAAAAAACTGAGCTGACAAAGCAAAGCTATGAATCAACTTGCGACTCTTTTGTCTTAGCCTTCTTTGAGAAACTGAGACTGGTCTGTATAACTTTCTTAGTTCCTGAAAAAGAACACAAGACCCACAAACATCAGGAACAAAGACAACATACAATTAATCAATTACTGGAAGCTGATCATTCATTATTTTATTTACAAAACTTAAGCACCTTTCCCTGTAGTCTGCTTGATGGAATTAACCACTGTAGATTTCCAGTCCTCATACTTAGCCTCTTCCATCTTCTTGTGTCTTTTGTAACACGAAGACTGTAGAAGCTCCAATTTATAAGTAATGCAAATCAGATGCGGTCACAAGTGCATATACTAGAACAGACTAGAGGAAAGAAAGTCAGTCGCCATAAGTACCTCATCATCAAATGAAAATCCACCATCCTCTACCTTCCTCTTTTCAGGTAACACATCAAGCAACTCTGGGGAAATTTTTTCACACAATCATTATGTTGTGTCATATTAAAATGTACTGAAAATAAGACGAGAAGAAAGACAAAATGACTTATAGCAATACCTCGGTTCCCTTTTACCTCCTTTGCATCTTTCTTTTCTTTTGAGACCCCAACAGAGTCAAAGCAAAGGTCTGTCATGGAGGTCGAGACCTGTTTGATGCATCTCCAAATCAGTACGTGTGAGACATTATAGACATTATTAGTCTGTGAAATGAAACAAAAATGTCACTAACGCAAGAGAATTCAGATTCTGATGTTCCGCAAACCTCAATCAGCCTTAGCTTATCTACCTTGAGCTGCACATCGATAACAAAGTTTAAAAATGAGATTCACTACCCAACTCATAGCCATAGGTATATCCTCAAAAGGAAAGAGATCGAGGTATTAATCACCTTGTGCTTTTTGGCACACAAATAGAAAGCAGCAGCCGTAAATACAGGTCTAGAAAAATCAGCATTTGCCCTTCTTGATGCTGGCAGCGATGCAAGAAACCGTTCCTTGTAGCTAGAGAGTAAAAAAAGCAAGTTAAGAATACAAACATAACCAACCACCAAATCCCCTATGAGGCATTTCAACAAACACATGGCATGCAGAATGGGCGGATCACTAACAGAAACAGCACAAAGGGAAAAAGGGGAGCTTACGAAGATAACACATTTTGCACGGATTTGATTATCCTTACGCAGCCAAACTGAACCGCCAGTTCTTTTATATTGAGCTTAATCCTTAAAAAAGGATGAAATGTGTAACTCCATTAAACACACATAAATCACGATAACTCCACCACCAGATTCACAAAATTGGAAAAGGAAACTCACTTGATCCCAACAACGTTTTGCAGGCTATTGAAGGACCTGGTGTAAGCCTTTTCCGACATACCACTCACTTTAATCGCTGCGTGTCTGTCGAAAATGACCTGCAACCTGCAATGCATTCAAAGCGAGTAAATCATTTCGATCACCCAGTAAGGTAACATTGCCCAATTGCGAACACAGTCACCTAGACGCTGCTATTTCTAGACATATCACAGCTTTGCCGATCTCACCCTGCCATCAAATCCGATTTCAAAAAAGAGACGACGGAAGAATATCAAAACCAAATATCGAAGAGAGAATCGATTATCTTACAAGGCCGATGATGGAGGAATCGAACTGAACATCACAGAGACGACGTATCTCTGCCGCTTTTCGGACTAGAAGCTTGTTGTTTGCGACGCCAAGCTTATTAGCTATGTCGGAGATATCCATATCCTTCCTTTTTTTTTGCGTCGATACAGGGGAGAGTAGCTTTCAGAGCGCTATTAAAATGGTTGCCAATTTTTGGCGGCATTGTTGTCAATTATTTTGAAATTTTAGCCGCGCAATTTTCCTTCTAGAGCTTCTCGTAAATGGGCCTTAAAAGGCCTTAGCCCGACAATCGTATCGACAAACCGTAATTACATGTGTAACTAAACCAGCTATGATCAAACAGAGGAAAGAGAAAGAAGAGGAAACAAATGTATATTCGACTTACGGCAGTAACAGTGTTCGTTCGTTTCATACCAACCACCGTACAGTTCAGAAGCTATTACACCAACAGAAGAAATAAAGCAAATGAAACAGATTTTGTGTTTTTTTCGGGTTGTTGTATTCAACTTATTAGGCTAGATAGCGGTAAAGTTTCCGGTCTGTGCTATCCCTTTCCAGGAAATCCCGTTCGATCAGCGACTCAATTCTCTTCTTTATCTCTGTTGGATTAGCCAGGAACCGTGGCTGCAACTGTTTGGTAACCTCCGCAATTATGTTGTTGTGGTCCAGTACTTTTCTAGACTTCATGATCCTCACAATGGCTGCTTCAATCTGAGGTTTCCTATCTTCCTCCACTCTCTGTCTCGTCTCTTGCTTCTCCGGTTCTGTCTCTTTCTGCGCCACCACTGTTCCAATCTTCACTTTGTAAAACTTGCAGGTGAACTTGTCGTTCACAACAAACGAATCCTCCTCTCCTATGTCTTTGCTCATGGGTTCTTTCTTCAGCACGTTTTTGCCTTTTACACATGCCAGTGACTGCAAACACCGTTTAAGATCTGATGCCGGGATTTCAGTAGCCTGTTCGATCTCCTTGTAGCTGAGTCTATCAGAGTTGTTGAATAACATAAGGACACACATCTGGAAAGTTGACACATTCAGTTCATGTTTCTGACCCTTTCCAAAGACAGCTTTGATATCAGCTGTGCCCATGTTAGTTTGCCAGGACAATCTTCTACCGGTATGGGTCCCAAGGTAATATGAACGGAACTTCTCACAGAGCACCGAAACTTCAGCTGGGAGATTACAAGGTACTGCAGGCTGTGTGGGCCAAGAACCAGTTGTAAGAACCTGAACAATAAGTGTTGGTCCTTCTGAAAGCTCTGGGTGACTTCCATAAAACCCGCGCATTGTGTCCTCTGAAGTCTTCATGTCAGTGAACATGCCTTCCAATTTTGAGGTGAACTGATAGCCACATTCTGTCTTCAGTTTCACTATCAAACTTCTCTCTGCATCATCCGACACAGTTTTGCCAGAGAGAAGCCTTTTAGCCAAATGCTGCTTGTAGTACTTCTCAAACACATCTTTCTCTTGTAAGTAGCGGAACAGCATCATAACTTTATCGAGAATAACCTCCACATCTTCCTCAGCGATACCCTTAAGTCCTTTCCGTAGCTTGTCATCAATGAAAAGAGAGATGAACTCAGGAGAACGAGCATTCAAGTTGATGAAATACTCGAATGAAGAATTCAGGGCGTTCTGAAATGTTTTATCATTGCCAAACGCTGTGCTTATGATTTTGTCATATTTATCCCTCTCATCCAATAGACGCTGTACAAATTCCACTGGGTCCTTTGACTTTTCCGGATCAGTAACCAGTTGCTTTCCCATCTCCCTAAGATGCGAAGTCATAACATCTCTAACAGTGACAAGACCGTTGGTAACCCTGCGGAACAAGTTGTACATTCTAGCCAAATCCTCATACTTGTCATTAAGAAGCATATTAACCAGACCTGAATTCTCCATGTGAACCAGTCTCTGCATGTGGTTGGCAATCATCTCTTTCTCAACAACACTAGTAATCTTATCTTCACTCTTGGCATCCAAGTAGTGTGCTACCCTATCAATTTCTTCAGTGAGACGTTTCTCTGCTTTCTTTAGGTAATCCCCACAATCACAAGATTCAATAAACTCCTGAGACTCAACCTTATAAAACTCAGAAGAAGCATCCAAAAAGGGTTTCTCAAAATCTTCCTGATACACAAATTCACCCAAGTCCATGAACATCTTAATAACATTCCTCATAAGCCCCCTATCTATGACTTCACCGGTGCGTTCGTTCTGGACAAGATCAAGAAGGGTGTTGAGAAGTCTGGTGTGTATCTTAGTGAAATGAACAACGTTATCCCTCCATAAGTTAAGCCCCATGGGATGGACATGGGTTTTTTTGGAGCTCTCGATGTAAGTTCTGTCCATGTACATGAGAATGTCCCGGATCATTTCCAAGGCTTTGTTGTGCTCGTTCCATTTCTTGTTAAGCTCTTCTAGAAATGATCCTCCCTGAGCTGCCTCGATAAGCTTGGCCTTCTCTCGGAGATGAGCAGTCATAGTGGTAATAAAGCCGGTATAAAGCTTCTCACCAAACTTGTGGAGGACCATGTTGTAGGCATTCCTGAGCCATCATACAGAGGTATATACTTAAGTTAACAAACGGCAAATCGAATGAGAGAGAGAGAGCTCGATTACGAGATATCTATGCAAGTATTGATTCCAGAAACATAACAAGGATTCAAGAGAGGAGATGACCTGTAAAGCTCTTCGAAGCTGAGACCGCTAGCATCTTGATTGTAAATCTGATGGATTGCACGCTCGAGAATCTGCCAGGTTTTGTCGGCGTATTTGGGATCCACAACGACTCGATGCTTAAACGCCTCTATCTGGAAATTCCTCTTCTTCTGATTACTCATCGCACCTGAAAGAGATCAAGTATGAGAATCATGAAATTGATAATGAAACCACGTGGATCGGAGGGCTTACCGGAGAGAATCGGGAAAGACGGGAAGATGGGATTAGGGTTTGGAATGGATTCTTGGCTTCTGCGAAGAGATTTGGGGGAAACTTGTAGAATAATGGAAGTAATTAAGATGCGCAGAGAAATACAGATATCTCGAGATTTCTCAAGGTGGAGGATGTTGGGGTTGAAGATGATAGAAAAGAAATGGAGCGGACGATGATGGTATAAAAGTGGACTCTTCGTCTCCGAAGCAATGCTTTCATGACCGGCCGGTCCGATTGGTTTAACTGTTATTCCACTCCGGAATTAATATTAAAGCCGGCTGATTGAAATTTCGGAATATTACCATTTTGGTAGTTTTAGGATTGTAATTAGTTTTTGGATAGTTTTTATTGATTTAAATATTTTTTCTTCCTATTATGTCTTTATTATTAGAAAAGGTTGGAAAATGTCAATTTTGATTTAAAAATATACAATCTACTGTTTAATCAATCTATTCTTCACTAATTTGATCAATTTCCAATATAAGGGACCAATCGATCCATGTTTAAATGATTTATGTCTTCAAATTTTGCCCTAATTCTTCAATTTTAAGTCTTAGTCTTCATCCTATTGTGTTTAGACTTAAAAAGACTATAAAAATAATAAAGGACCAGAAAAACACATGAAAATGAATGTCAAATGTGTTAAAACACAACTTATCAATATTCTCTTCTAGAAATATATGAGAGGATAGGTTCATTAAAACCATGGTGGGAAAAATCTCTTAGTTTATCTCTTAAATCTCTTTTGCGTATCATAAAAATATTTACATGTGCTTTTTTAAATTCATGTATATGGTTTCTCAACTAGTTAGAACGAGATTTAGTATAGAAATGGTTAAAATATAGACTTACAGCTAGAGATCCCTGACCCGTTGGAAAAAATATCAGATCTGGCCTAGGTTTTTGGTTCAGGATTTGTGTAGGGCTGAGTTATAAAATTCACGGCTTAAATATATATATATATATATATATATATATATATATGTGTGTGTGTGTGTGTAAAANCGCGACATTTAGCTATCTAAAACTCATCTTTTTCATTCTTCCGAGTTCCGACAAAGAAATTAGGTTGAAAAACGCCATTCTTCTTCTTCTTCTTCTGGTTTAATCTCTCACTGAATTTGAGAAATTGATTGTGTTTCGGTTTTTGTAGATGATTGGAGATGTATTTAATAAAGTCTGTGTTTTTGTGGTTATTGAGCTCATACGTTTGAAATTGATCGAAGTATTGGTGTGTTCACGTATTTACCAGAGATTGGTTCCTTTCTGTTTGCATCTTTTCTTCTTTGGCTGAGAAAGTTTGTTCCTTTTTGTTTGTCTCTTCCTTATCTTAATTAGGTGCATTTGCTCATTGTTTTCTTCTTAGTTACTCTCATAGTTTGGGTAGGATTCTTTAGCATTCTCTGCCTTTGGCTAATGTTCGAGATAATGAAACTCGACAAACGATTCTTTCGTCTTATGCAGTATGGATTTGCCGTCACAAGAAAAAAATTGTTATTCTTAACGAGCATTTGGAGATGGATATAAATGAAGAAGAGGAACCAAGGACCAAACCCAAAGTGTCTCTCAATCTATGCAATCGACACAAGCTGTTTCAGGAACTCCGAGAGCTCTACGACCTCAACGAGCTCGAAATCCGTGAGCATAACAAGCACATCGCCCCAGAGTCCTTAACGAGCTCAAAGAGTTCTATAGGTATGTCCTAAACGATTGACTGCTCTCTGTTGGAATGAGTTTAAATCTGTTGTGATAAAGGCAGATGGAAAAGAAAGGGCTTGATGCCACCATTGTGGTATAAAGATTGTGGTAGGTTCTAGGTATTTAGGAACATCAACAATGACTCGCCATCTAAGTGTTTGCCCAGAAAAAATCCAGATTGAGGATATGCCTAAATATGATCATATAAATGATCGGGTGGGAGATGATTTATGAGATTATAATCTACCATGACATGCCTCTTCGGTATACAGAATATGAACAAGCAAGAGCTAGGGATAGATATTTGAATCCATATAGTATTCATATATGTAGGCAAACAACAACATCTGATGTTTACAAGAGGTTTGAGGATGAAAAGGTTAAGCTTAAACATGTATTTACAAACTAAAAAGGTAGAATGTCCTCTACTTCTGACTTGTGGACAGCCAGTAGTGTTGTCATGGGGTATATTTTCTTGACAACACACTACATAGATGATAGTTGGAACATACACAATCAAATTTTGACTTTTTGTGACTTAAAACCTCATCATAATGGAGAAGTAATAGCTAAGAAGATTTTTTATAGTTTGAAAGAATGGGGTTTGGAGAGAAAAATATTTTCAGTCACTTTGGATAATGCCTTTGCCAATGATGATATGCAACAAATATTAAACGTCGCCTTCAAAGTGGTAATGGTTTGTTGTGTGAGGGAAAATTCATGCATGTGAGGTGTTGTGGCCACATTCTGAATTTAATAGTGAAAAGTATATTTTTCAGTAGTCTTTTGGAGAATATTTGAGATAGCGTCAAGTTTGTGAAAGCTACTAAATCAGGGAAAGACTCGTCTAAAGCTTGTGTTGATAGTTTAGGGATTAAGGGTGGATCTGGGTTGTCTTAAGATGCGCTAACTATGAAATTCCACCGATGAAATGCTTGCTAGAGCATTAAAGTTCCGCCAAACTTTTGCTATTTTGAATTTGTATGAGAGAAATTACAAGTCACTGCCTTCAGAAAAAGAGTGGGATCGTGGGGAAAAAATTTGTGACTTCTTGAAGCCATTTAATACTATCACCACATACTTCTCAGGAATGAAGTATCCAACTCCTAATGCCTACTTCTTGCAGAGGAAAAGGTTGAAGTTCTAAGGAAAAAATCTGGTCATGCTTTACAAGGAGTACAACACCAAGTCTCTGGCTTCTTCTTCTTACACGTCTTCAACAACACAAACTCCATATGATATTCTTACGGAATCACCACTTGAGGATAATTCAAACGTAAGTCTCCTATTCGTTTCTTGCAGTACATAATGAATTCATTAATATCATAATATATATCCTATAATACAAGATCT
Source organism: Aurinia saxatilis (assembly GCA_900406295.1). Lineage (NCBI taxonomy): Eukaryota > Viridiplantae > Streptophyta > Magnoliopsida > Brassicales > Brassicaceae > Aurinia > Aurinia saxatilis. The sequence goes on from OVAP01003831.1 coordinate 8,855, forward strand.
ACTTGAGCTTGAAAAATCCCTTCGATCTAGTTTAGCAAACACAAAGTCAAATTCTGAAATTTATTTAGAGGATGCTAGTCTAGAGAGTTCATCTTTTAATGGTATGGAGGTTTTAACTATTGGAAAAACAATGAGCAATGTTTTGTTGATTTAGCTTCTCTTGCCCATGATGTGCTTAGTATTTCTATCACGACAATTGCATTGGAATCCTTGTTTACTATTGGAAGCCGGGTATTGAATCCTTTCAAAAATCGTTTGCTTCCTAAGAATGTGCAAGCATTAATTTGCACTCGAAAATGGTTGTGTGGTTACACGGAGTTTGAAGGTAAAACATTCAAAATTAGTTTATATTTCTTATTAAAATCAGTAATATTAGTTTACTAATTCACATCTTTAATTTGTAGGAGATATTGAAGATTATTTTTATAATGAAGATGAAGATGCTACTAAGAAAGCAAGTAGCTCGGTGGAGGCTCCTCAAAATTCGGAAAACAGGAAAGCTAGTAGCTCGGGAATTGGAAAAGCAAGTAGTTCGTGAATTTGAGATTCAAGTATATGCTGGTTTGCTAATTGCTACTTTAATTAGTGATTATTGTTATAATATAAAGTTAAAAAATATAAGAATTTAAAAAATAAGGTTCACATATGAAAAGTAAAAAATCTCTTGTTTTTATAAGAATTCATATATAAGATTCGTATATGACATATCTTGTTTTTACAAAAGAAAAGGAAAATAAAGGGGTTGGACTAACTCTAATTTAGCCCATTTTCATAACAATTACAGGGTTAATAACATTGGGCCAGGTTTACGTAGGACCGAGTTTGAACAGGGCCAAGGCGGCCGGGCTGAAAACATGTAGTTAATATGTAGGATCGAACCTGGTGGGAGCCAACAATGGGCTTTATTAGCTAGAAAGAACTGAAAGAGCTTAAACTTAAAGTAGTCAAGAAGAACTCCATTGTCCTTGTAGTGGTGGAGATTTCCAGCATATAATTTAATGTGGTCCATTGGATGTTCATTTGGATTTCTATTAAACTGATTTTTTCACCAAAGAAATGATTTGAAGCTTGATTTCATGGATCATGTCTAGAAGGTGGTGAAGGGAAATTTGTTGTCTTATCAAATAAATGTTGGTTATTTGAGTTAAAATCAATAATTTTTTATAGTGATGATATTTTACCGCTTTTGGATATGATTTTTTGGTCTTTTTATTAAAGAAACTATTTGATTTGAAATATAAACTACTGGATTTCACATTTTTCCGTTTGCAAAGTATTTTTGTGAAAACAATGCATTTTAGGTTGTAAATGGGCATTTTCCACCAAATCCAACAAGTCAACATAAGAAGTCCAGGCCCGGATGAAGGAGATGTGTATTTTGGAATGAAGTGAGGAGTTAAGACAAACAAGCCACGTGAGTTAGCTTTCACATGGGCTTGGAATCGAGTCATTAGCCCTTAGAAATAAGAAGTTAAGCCTAAATTACTGAAGGAGTATCCAGAAGCCCACAAGACATGAAGGCCCAATCGACCGGACCAGAGGCCCATCGATCGATCGAAGCTCACTATGTCAGAGANATTTGAAATATAAACTACTGGATTTCACATTTTTCCGTTTGCAAAGTATTTTTGTGAAAACAATGCATTTTAGGTTGTAAATGGGCATTTTCCACCAAATCCAACAAGTCAACATAAGAAGTCCAGGCCCGGATGAAGGAGATGTGTATTTTGGAATGAAGTGAGGAGTTAAGACAAACAAGCCACGTGAGTTAGCTTTCACATGGGCTTGGAATCGAGTCATTAGCCCTTAGAAATAAGAAGTTAAGCCTAAATTACTGAAGGAGTATCCAGAAGCCCACAAGACATGAAGGCCCAATCGACCGGACCAGAGGCCCATCGATCGATCGAAGCTCACTATGTCAGAGAAGGTTCAAGAACAAATTCATATATATACCATTGCATTTGGAGAGATATTTGATTACATTAAAGATAAACTTAGATAAAACTGGATCTTCATAAATGTGTTGAAAGATCTCAGTCGATCGATGAGGATAACTATGACCGATTGATCAAGTGAAGATAGACACAAATATTTGGATTCTCATCCAAATCCCTGATTTATCTCAGCCAACATCTCGACCCTTTCCCCTATAAATACAAAAGACTGAAGTCCAAGAGAAACATTAGAAATCTCTCTAAAGCTTCCAGGCATCCAGACTAAAACTTTATCAGTTTCATTCAGTTTCTTTGTTTTATTTGTTTTGATCATTGCTTCAAGGAATAAGTTTGTAACCTCTGCATTCCAGAGAAGCTATTCTGAACTCTTTTTAATAAAAGCAATTTTCATTGTTATCATGTATACTTTTACCATGTTTGAATAGTTTTTTAGTTAGGAATATGGTTTTGCTAGGAGGAACCATAGTTTGTTAGATATGCAATAGGATTATGTAATGAATAGTTTTTAGGCTTACTTTCATATCAGGACTTAATATAAATGATAGGATAAATCTGCTACTAATACACCACTTAAAGTAAGAGATCCAGAACTTGATAGTGAAAGCTTTACTATATATAGTTTAGTATAATTTGATTTCTAGAACTTAATGCCTAGATTAATTGGTTGATCAGCCTATAGGTTCTCTTTCTGAAAAGATATATGTTAGAGTTAACTCGGATACCAGTTGAACTAGACTACTTAAGCATGACCACAAGAATAGTTATTTATTAGTGATTTTAACTATATAGCCTAAACTAGGATTTACATAGTTACTACCCTGAATAATTCAAACCGTGATTCTCTGATGCATTACCTGACTTCCTTATGCTTTTTATCATTAAATTCTCTCACATTTTTTTTTCTTTTCTGTTTTAGCATTTTCAGGCATTGATCGATCGACCGCATAATCTGCCATCGACCGAAAGATGTTTCAACCGATCGATCAGTTCATACAACTGATCGATATCAACAAAAATCATTTCATTTTGCTGCTTAGCTCGAATGAAGTTAGACGTGCTACTGTGTACACTCTGCTCTCAGTGGATACGATCCCTNCCCATCGACCGAAAGATGTTTCAACCGATCGATCAGTTCATACAACTGATCGATATCAACAAAAATCATTTCATTTTGCTGCTTAGCTCGAGTGAAGTTAGACGTGCTACTGTGTACACTCTGCTCTCAGTGGATACGATCCCTAAGTACTACTGCGAGATCTGTGCGCTTGCAGGAAATACTTTAGGCGAAAACTAATCCCCATCAAGTTTTCTGACGCCGTTGCCGGGGAGCAACAGTGACCACTAACATAACAATCAAACTCCAGACTAAGCTTTCTCCTTTATTTCAATTTCAGTAATTTCAAATTTTGTTTTTATATATTTTGCATTTTTATTCACTTACTTGAACTATGGATCGTAGGAGGATCATCGGAAGCTACGATGGCCCCGAGGAGGACATTCACGCAATACAATGGTCCATACGCTCAACAGGAAATCCATGGCGACTATTCCGAACCCATGCCTGCAACTCCATCCTTTGTGCCATACCAGGTCTATAAGGAAAATCAGAGGAGATACTCGCCCCCTCGCCGGACATGCTCGAGCACATTCTCTCAGGGCAGAAACGCCATCAAAAGGAGCTTGACACGCGGATGACCGACCTAAAAAATGATCTCATCACAAAGTTAAGAGACTTGGCCACTAAGGTGCGGAACATGGACGATCAGATCACTCATCTTGAAGACATGGTCGTCGCCAACAGTAGGGACCTCCGAGAAAGGGGCAAGGACATCCATGCCATCAANTCATTGATAAAAGGATTGAGGACATGCTCGAGCACATTCTCTCAGGGCAGAAACGCCATCAAAAGGAGCTTGACACGCGGATGACCGACCTAAAAAATGATCTCAACACAAAGTTAAGAGACTTGGCCACTAAGGTGCGGAACATGGACGATCAGATCACTCATCTTGAAGACATGGTCGTCGCCAACAGTAGGGACCTCCGAGAAAGGGGCAAGGACATCCATGCCATCAAGTTTGATGCGAAGGCAGATGTCGGAGCCCTGGAATACATGCTGGAAGTAACAAATGGACGCATCAACATGTTAGACGAGCAACTTGAGAACCTAGAGGCAAGGTCCAAGTCCGACAGCGAGGAGATCAAGGAAGGTATAGACGAAGGGCTAAAACCAGCCTACAACGAAATAATGAGCAATGTCAGAGCCATTAACACACTAAAAGTAAAGCTCATTGAGACAATGGACAAAATTCACAAGACGGTGGAGCACTTGGACGGGGCGCTCAGAGAATTCAATGCCAGAGAAGACGCATTCAAAGAGGTCCTTAATACTAATGCTGAAACTCTGGAAAGTTTTGTTGGATTGTTTTCCAGGAATAATGCTCTAGCAGCTCTGTTACCCTTGACAGTCATGAAGATTGAAGAAGAGTCCAGAGACTCGGACCGATCAATCACAGATGATGCAATCGATCGTTTGACAGAGGAAATGCAGCAAGGAGACGTGGAGACATAAATGGTGCACATCAACATGCTCGATTGGATACCAGAGGGGGAATACTCTGAAGACTCGGAGGAAGAATCACAATGCTTAGAAACCTTCATACAAGCAGGAGTAGGAGAGCTTACCGAGAAGCAGATAAGGTACTTTGTAGGGGAGGTAAGAAAGATTCCTCCAGGGTTGCATTCACTGATGCCATGAAGATACATGCCTTACATGAGTATTTAGAGAACTGGCCTCAAGCCTACATAAGAGAGCTCTTTCTCAAAGTAAGAAAGGAGAGCAAACCCCAGTTACGCATGATCTACAAGAAAGGAGACCCAAGAAGGTACGTCCTACCAATCACTATAAATGGTAAAGGCTTTCCAGCTGCATTATGCGACACAAGAGCTTGCATGAGCATGATGTCGAGGAAAGATGCATACTTACTTGGGATTCAAGATTTCGAGCCGCTCACAAAGTCCATCATGCTCGCCGATGCATCACAAGGGAATGTGTTGTAATATGTGAATGATGTCGTGGTACACATAGATGGATGCTTTATGCCCACTGATTTCTTGATAATGAATACCAATCAGAGATTAGAGGTGCCACTGATACTTGGAAGACCATTCCTTGCCTCTATGGGAGCTCAAATCGACATGTTGGAGCAGAGAATTTGCCTGACTCTACTCAACAAGAAAGTCTTCTATCCAACAACGACTCAGAACCTCCCAAAGCTGAGAGACGGGAGAAAGGTTGCTAGAACTAGGACCGAGAAAAGGCTAAGATGCTCAAGTAGCCCCGAGAGATCATACGACCTTGAGCCATACCCACCAGAGAACTAAAAATCTCCAAAACATGTCGAGCTAACCGACATTAAACAAAGGCACTGAGTGGGAGACGACCCACTTATATGTCTTAGATTAAGTTTACTCTTAATGCATTTGTCCGTGTCTCAGGAAATAGGATTCATGGATTCAACCACGAGGAAGCAGAATCGATCGATCGCCTTAAACAGCAATCGATCGATCACCTGCAGTTCACAAGCTCCATTTTAACTTTTTCCATGGAGAACCAGAGGCCACTGATTCGAATCAACTGGTGATCCAGGAGAATGATGCGTGCTTAAAAAATCAGGTGAATCACGTTGTGCTTCGATCGATTAATGGCTGCATTGATCGATGAAGACTCAGGGAGATGAAGATTTCCTCATTTCAAAACGGTAAATGATGATATACTGATGTCGTCAGGTACAAATCCTTGCCTATTCCTGTAAAGTCCTTTCAATTCCAATAAGACAAAGAAGGTCATTCGATACACTTGAAGACAACGAGGTAACCATTTTCCATTTCCATTTCAATCCATTTCAATTCCCATTTTGCTCTCACAGTTTGTCAACATCGGGGACGATGTTATTCAAGTCTTGGGGGTATTCCTCGTTACCTAACTCGTTTGTTTCTTTTGACACACTTTTACACTTAAAAAAAAAAATTATCAAATCAAAAGCGTTTTATTGAGTCAATCCACGTCTAGAACGAGGACCTTACTCACAACTGGAACAACGGCCTAGTGACCATTTTTACAAGACTGCCTCGAGGCACTTGCTTCAGAAACCCCATACTCAAGCTTCCCCAACACATCACGGTTTGCACGTACTTTAATAATTCTGATTTCTGACTCTATTTTATTTGGACCTAAACTGGAATATAAATCTTTCTTGCTGGAGGTATTAGACTAGGGAAAACAAATCCATTCATGACTTCTTATCCACTTTACCACTCTCTTGCTGATCCTTAATGGTCAAACCCCATGCAGTCTCTTTTTCTTTCTCGTCTTATATGCAGTATGTATAATACGGCCGGAGAGATGAGACCAATGCAGTTTTCCAATCATTCGTAAAGATTGGCGAAAAAGCATGATACGATCTTAATACATGCATGGAAATTCAAAGAGAAGGTTTCAAGGCTGATTTCCCTAGTAACATTTCATCAAAATCAAGGTAAAATTCGTGTCTTGCTCTATATGGTGAAAGCTTCATTGTTATAAAAAAAGAAAAGAAAAAAAAAGAAGCTTTATGATCCATACTTGTGTAGCAAAAAGGCCAGAGAAATCAGGGATCAAAATGAAGAAAGGTGGAAAACATTTAAAGGAGTATGAGGAGGTTCAAGAAGACTTTAGATCCCTTTGGAGAATTTACGTCTGGGGGAGGAACAAGCCGAGCTAAGGAGAGAGTGATTGGAAAACTGTGCCATCAAGCAGTCCGATCTTTCTTGTTTTTTTGCAAATATATCGCATTTCTCTTGAGTACGGTAAACCCTAAACACACCAGCCTCACCTCTAAATAGTAGCCCCCTCTCGTTACACACCTAGCCTGTTTTACATAGTTGATATTTTCCAGTAAGAAAGCTCATGCAAAATAAATGAATGTAGAGAGT
>OVAP01003832.1:0-15781 GCA_900406295.1 Aurinia saxatilis
CATTTTTATTTTGATTGTTTATCTGTGAACATTATAAAAATGTTACAAAATGTCTATACAAGTATACAAAGTTTTACTATGATTACTATTTGATGCAGCCATGTACACTACTGAGTTCCAGAAGAGGGGTTTGCCACATACTCATATATTGCTCTTCATGGCAAAAGGTCACAAATTTCAACAACGGCTGATATTGACAAGTTTATCTCTGCTGAGATTTCCGATAAAGTCTCAGACCCGGTGTTGCACGAGATTGTTCGAGATTCAATGATGCATGGACCACACTAGAATCGTAATCAAGTGTGCATGGTCAAAGGTAGATGTTCCAAAAATTTCCCCAAACAAAAGGTTCCTGAGACAACCTTTGATGATCTTGGATTTCCATCTTACCGCCGTCGAAATGATGGTATGTCCGTGATGAAGAATGGAGTCGAGCTAGATAATGGATATGTTATACCATACAACAAAGACCTCCTTTTACGATATCGTGCACATATAAATGTTGAGTGTTGTGTTCAATCAAGGGCCGTTAAGTATATATTCAAATATATTCATAAAGGTCCACATTACGTATTAGCAAGGATGGAGGTGAGAATGTTATTAACGAAATAACTAGATATTATAACTGCAGGTGACTTCGTACTTCTGTGCAGATTCTTATTCATTAACGAATTGCTTTTGTACTTGGTAATAATTGAGATTACTACTATAATTACATGTTTTCCAAATTCGTAGTTATGTCTCTGCTTGTGAAGTGACTTGGAGAATTCTAGCATTTCCAACTCAGTGGAGGAATATGAGTGTTGAGAGGTTAGGGTTCCACCTCCCAAACGAGCAAATGATTTATTATGATGAGAACGAAGATCCTCAGACAATTATCAACAAGAGGACTGCCAAGGAATCGATGTTCACGGCATGGATGGAAGCTTGTCGGAAACATCCAGAAATTGCAAAAAAAAATTGACATATGCTCAATTTCCTACGAGGTTCACATGGCATCCGAAGGAGAGGGAATGGAGACCGAGAAAGGGAGGTTACACTATTGGAAGAATCGCAAATGTTAGTCCATGTGCTGAAGAGTTTTACTATCTTAGAATCTTGCTGAATTATGTTAAAGGTCCAACTTCATTCGAAAAAATAAGGACACATGACGGTGTGGTGTACGATTCATTCCTAGAGTGTTATGAAGCTATGAAGCTACTTGATGACGACAAAGAGTATATTAACGGTATTATAGATGCCAGCAATTGGGGAATGGCGTCGTTTTTAAGAAAGTTCTTTGCAGTTATGCTTATGGTTAATACTGTCTCACAGCTTGAAGTTCTTTGGGAGAAGACTTGGGAATATTTGACTGAGGATATACTTTACAACTTAAGAAGAGACGCTGGAAATCCAAGTAATATCATAATTGATGTGATGCACTTTCTTTTACTGATTCGAAAATTACGGGTACTAACATATTGATTATATTTTTACAACGCCTGTTATAGATTTGATTTTGTCAGAGGGGCAGCTAAAACATATTGCACTCCATGACATTTAATATATATTGTTGAGAGTGGGAAGTCCTTATCGAAATGGGAAAAAATGCCAAAACCAGATGATTTCGAGATCTACCAAGGAAATCGTCGAATAGATGATGAGAAAAGTTACAACAGGGAGGCTCAAAAACACGAGTTTGATAGATTGATGGGGATGATTACAGATGAGCAGAGAGGCGTCTTCCAAACCATATTAGATGTATTTTGAAAAACAAAGGGGGGGGGGAGTATTTTTCCTCTACAGTTTTGGAGGTACTGGTAAAACCTTCATCTGGAACATTCTATCAGCAGCTCTAAGGTCAGAGGGTAAAATTGTAGTAAACACTGCATCGAGTGGAATTGCTGCTCTTTTGTTACCAGGTGGTAGAACAGCACATTCAAGGTTCAGGATTCCTTTGAATCCTGATGATTCCACGTCATGTAATATTAAACCAGGGTCTGATCTCGCAGAATTACTGAACCAGGCAAGTCTAATTGTTTGGGATGAAGCACCAATGATAAGTAGACATTGTTTTGAAAATTTGGATCGAACAATGCATGATCTTAATAAAAAGCGGAGCCATGTACCCTTTGGTGGAAAAGTCGTTGTTTTTTAGGTGATTTTAGGCAGATCCTACCAGTCATTAATGGTGGAGGAAGATCTCAAACAGTCCTTGCAGCTATAAATTCATCGTCCATTTGGGAACATTGCAGGATACTAACTCGAACGAAGAACATGAGGTTACGAGCTGCTAAATCCGATTTGGAAGCTGCACAACTTTGGGAGTATTCAGATTGGATTCTAAAAATTGGAAAAGGTCAAATCAATGAACCGAATGATGGAATTGTTGACATCAATATTCCAGAGTATTTGCTGATAACTGAATGTCGAGATCCAGTTGAGTCAATTGTCGATGCCATTTATGGGAAGAACTTTAAAGGTTCAAACGATCCTAAATTTTTCANCGAGCTGCTAAATCCGATTTGGAAGCTGCACAACTTTGGGAGTATTCAGATTGGATTCTAAAAATTGGAAAAGGTCAAATCAATGAACCGAATGATGGAATTGTTGACATCGATATTCCAGAGGATTTGCTGATAACTGAATGTCGAGATCCAGTTGAGTCAATTGTCGATGCCATTTATGGGAAGAACTTTAAAGGTTCAAACGATCCTAAATTTTTTAGTGACAAGGCAATTTTATGTCCTACAAATGACGATGTGTATACTATCAACAAGTTCATGCTTAAACGTCTGCCAGGTATTTAGCCAAACCTCTACTTTCATACTTTGTTTCTACGTGTGCATGATGGCTCCAATAACTTTCAAAACGTTGATAGCAACTCCTAAATTTAATGATTACGTCTTATATCTTAGGTGAAAAAAAGTTTATTGGAGCTCTGATAGCATTGCCCCAGCAACAAAAGGACCTCGAGACGATATTAGTTACCCAATTGAAATGCTTAATGCCATCAATATTCCAGTTTACCAAAGCATAAATTAAAGCTAAAGGTTGGTGCTCCGATCATGTGTCTTCGTAACATTGAACTGAAGGGTGGATTGTGTAATGGGACTAGACTTATCATCATGCAAATGACTAAGCATGTTATACACGCTAAGATCATCGGTGGAAGTAAAGATGTGCCCAATGAACCTGTTCTCATACCTCGGATGTTTGTGACTCCTACCGATCACAAGTTGCCGTACAACATGCGTCGAAGACAGTTTCCGGTCACTTTGGATTTTGCAAGGACGATTAATAAGAGCCAAGGACAATCTCTGGACATGTAGGGTGTTTTTTACCTGGACCTGTTTTCTCTCATGGTCAGCTATATGTTGCACTTTCGAGAGTGAAGTCAAGGTCAGGAATCAAAATACTTATAACAGACGAGAATGGGAAGGTCCAGAAACAAACAACAAATGTCGTATTCAAAGAAGTTTTTGATAATCTTTCTTAGTTTAAGTTAGTACTACAATAATTTATGCTTGGTTCAGTGTTTTGAAGATTATTATATGGATGCATATATTCTATTATCCACTCACATTAATAATTCATCGCTTTTATATCAGATATAAATAAAAATCACAGCCCGCACAAGGTGCGGACCAGTAATCTAGTAAATTATAATTCAATGATTACTACTTTATAAGGTTTATAACCTTTTTGCAGGTTTTTTCAACTTTTTAGAGAGAATCACAAATATACCCAATTTTCCATACCCATTAACACATATAACCACTACCTTTTTATAATCACATATACCCCCCCCCCCCCCTTTTTTTTTTTTTTTTTTNATATCATTATACCCTTCATTTACCAACGCTATTTTCATTTTAAATGATATATTTGCTAGGGTTTAGGATTTTAAGATTTAGGGTTTAGTAAAATTATAAATTTTATGATTTACTTAAGGTTTAGGTTTTAGGGTTAAACCCTTATAAACTTATGGTTTAATTTTTAATAACTATTAGGGTTTAATTGTTAGGATTTAGGGTTTATATTTTAGGGGCTTAGGGTTTATTAGGGGTGGAAAGACTTTTTGGGGTTTAAGATTTTAGGGTTTAAGGTTTTTAAAACATAAACCCTAAATCCTAAACCTTGAAACCTCATAAATAGTTAATATTTAAATAGGGGTATTTTAGACTTTTTACAAGAAAAATGATTAAAAGAAAGGAAGGTGGGTATATGTGTGATTAATGGTATAGTATATGTGATTAAACCCCAACTTTTAAGGGTTTTTAGAATTTTTTTACTTCTTTTCTATTAAAATAATATTATTTTAACTAAAATATTAATTTTTTATTAATAAAAATCTGAAAGTAAAGTTTGACTTTTATGGGGTCTTAATTACTATAGTCAAACACTACTTGGGGAATTAAAGTGCACACATGACACTTAAGGAATAAAATTGTAACATTTCAAAAGTTGGAGAATAAAATGGTCATTTCCCGCCCTTCTTATTCCTAAACATTAAAAACGTTTAAGATGATCTACCTAAACATTAAATACTATTTAAGAAGCATGTCCTCAAAATTAAAAACGTTTAGAAACTTGTACGTAACATTAAATACATTTAGAAATTCATTTCAAAATATTAAAAAAAATTGGGAAGGCTTTTTTAACATCATTAAAAATATTTAGGATGACCTACCTAAACATTAAAAACCATTTAAGAAGCACGTACTAAACATTAAAAACGTTTAAATACATATAAGAAATCCTTCCTAGATATTAAAATTTTGAGGAAGTCTTTCCTAAACATCAATAAAGTCTTTCTAAATTATTAAAAACATATTTTTAAATAATGATATTCTTATAAATGAGTTTGGTGAACTAATACACCATCTGGAAAAAACATTGAAAATGTTTAAAGCTATTTGAGATGTTTAGATAATCAATTCTGAAAATTTAGTTAGCATTTCCTAAACATTTAAAACATTCACGAAATTCTTCCTAAATTAAGAAAACACATTACTAGATGATGATATTCTTATATATGTTTTAGTAAACTATTATACATCAGTTGGAAACCATTTTTGAATGTTTAAAGTTGTTTGAGATGTTTAAATAGTCATTTACAAAAATTTAGGAAGGACTTCCTAAAATATTGTTAAGCTTTCACACACAAAAGAAAAAAAAATTGGACAAAAAAAATTCTCAAAAAAACTCAAAAAGAAAAAAATAATTTTAAATGAAAAAACTAAATTTATTTATTTATATTTTATTTAAATAAATTATTAATTAATTTTTATTATAAATAAAATAAAAATCAACAAAAAGACAATTATGTCTTTTATGCAAAAAAGATGGTATTTAAGCAATTTTTCCTTCCTAGTAGTATTTTTGTCCTCTAAACATTATTTAGTGGTATCTTAGAAATTTTATCTTTTAATATTACTCTAGGCTATATTAATTCCTCTTGTTTTAACTCAAAAGTGCATAGTAGTGATTGTAAAATGTAGTACATATCAAAGTTGTATTTGTCCTTAAGAATATTAAAGACAGAATTTGACAACTTTGAATTTGGAAGAAATTAAGTCATAAATGCTCGTGCAAATTACAATTATCCGAGGAAGAAAAAAAATTAGTTTTAGGGAGTTGGTGGAGAACTCTCCCGCATACATATAAATCATTGAAAAAGAGAAATCCAACGGACGAAAAATGACCACAATAAATGTTGATGAGATTAGTTAGTTGTAAGTAACAACTATGTTACTTATCTCAAGCATGTCGCCTAATAGCATGAAGACAAACCAATTTCAAAAGAGTCACATGGAAATGCTTCCAAAACTTCACATATTTTATTCGAGTTGTGAATTACATGACATTCAGGTTGAACTTCCTATAGTTGTAACATCTTATCAAGAGTTTGGCAGAAATAAGTAAATATCAGAGGAGAGATAATCAAAAATTTTAGTGTTATTGTATTGTTGAGAGTAATTTAATACTAATAGATTAAAGTCCAATAAATCTACATGAAGCCTGTCTGGAAGCTTTATATCAAGCTCATCTGGTAACATCAGTTACATGAAGCCCATTTAGAGGCACCAATCACAGTAAGTCCATCAAAAGCATCACCTGCGGGGAGCCCATCAAGAGGCACAACAGGAAGTCCACCTAGAGACGCCGCCTACAAAAGTACATCTATATAAGGAAAAGCTTAAAGCATTCCGAACGGCAAGGGGTCTAGGTGAGGATAAACTTGAAACAATCCTAATAACAAGGGGATAAGGACAAGAAATAGTCCCATATAAATAGCAAAGAACCAACCCTAAGAGGGGGGCCGAATGGATAGCAAACCTAAAGACAAACTTGCAGTAACCTGAAAGCTCTATTGTTCCTGATCTCTCTTACTTATTGCAAACGATTCTCAATCAATAAAGAACTTTTGCAATATATATCTTCTCTTTTTGCCTTCTGTAGAATTTAGAGCGAACCCGTTAATTTTTTACAAAACAGTTGGCGCTAAAATGGGGGCTACAGTTGCAACTACGTGAGACATGATGAACGGAGAAGAGCACACACAAATCCCGCCAGAAGGGACCCCTCTAGCAGGGAGCATTCTGGCTGATGTTACTGCTCAACTGGAGGCACTCACCAACCAGATGAAGCTGAACGAAGATAGGTTAAAAGCGCTGGAAGCAGAAAACGTTGCACTAAGAACCGAGAACGCCGCTTTTGTTGCGGAAGGTCGGGGTATTGGGAGCAATGCCCGCACTATCCCTTACATCCCTACGATGCCGTCACTGGACGGTACCCCACCGCCTACGGGCCAAAAATCGGCAGTGGATAATAACGAGCTAATACACAAGGAAAGCGGTCTATCTAAGGAGGACCACTACTTCCAGGGCATCATCTCAAAGTGCATGGAGGAGTTAGAGTCCATGATCAAACGACTTCCAGGAGTGGCTCCACCTATTATGAAGAGTGCGCCTAACAACTATGTTGACACTCCATTCACAGATGAGATAGCACTCGTGGAGACGCCCAAGAAGTTTGCATTCCCTTCCATGAAGATGTATGATGGGACAACCGATCCCGACAATCATATCGTGCAGTATAAACAACGAATGTTTATAGCTACGATCACAAGGGAGTACTGTGAAGCTAGCATGTGTAAGGGCTTTGGTTCGAGTCTAACAGGACCAACGCTATAATGGTTTACGAACCTACCAAATGCGTCTATGGACTCGTTTTCTTCACTAACAGACATCTTTGTTAAGCAGTTTTCCAGCAGTAGAAATCTCGAGCGGGCTGCTGACGACCTCTACGAGGTTATACAAAAGCAAGGAGAATCTCTACGGAGTTACGTAGCATGCTTCAATAGAGAGAAAGTCTCTATACCAGACTATAATACGACCACAACCATCTCAGCGTTCAAAAGAGGCTTGATCCCAGGTGACCTTAACAAAGAGCTGGCGAAATATCAGTGCAAAACCATGGAAGATGTACTCCCGAGAGCGTGGGCTCAAATAAAGTGGGAAGAGGATCTAGCTTCCCACCAACAACGCTCTCCCCGATCTACCTCGCGAGTAGTAAGGATTGAGCGATCAACCAGGGACGACAAGCCTTACCGTAATCACCGTGGCGAAAGTACTACCAGCAAAAGCAGTACTAGAGATCACCACCGCTCGGTCAGCCGAATCGACAGTGAGCATCACTCAATGACACCATGGCCAGACATGAGTAACCTGTCGGTTTCTTGAGCTGAGTTGATAGGTGCATTAAGAAAGTTGGGAGGAGTTGTAAGATGGCCCCAAGATATGCGAACTCCAGACGAGAAGCGAGATAACTCGAAGTGGTTCGACTTCCACAATGACCACGGTGATAGGACAGAAGATTGTATCTCACTGAGGATGGAGGTGAATGAGCTGCTCAAGAAGGGCCACTTACGAGAATTTCTATCTAACAGAGCAAAAAATCGCAACAACAGTAGAAGTGGCAGCAAAAGAGATGAAAGAACACCTCCTGTCTCACCTACGCAACACAAGCGAGTGATCAACTTCATCTTGTGAGGCTCAGAGATCAGCGGAATAAGCCATTCGGCTGCCAAAAAGAGCACCCGGTTTGCTAGACATCATCAGGGCAGCAAGGAAGACAAGAGTGCATCAGCACCATCATATACCATAAGCTTCACATTAGAGGAAGGTGCAGATATAGCTCCGCATCATGACGCGCTGGTCATATCTCTTTCAATTGCTAATTGTTTGATGAAGAGAATACTGGTCGACAACGGGAGTTCAATGAACATCCTCTTCATGCATGCTTTCAAAGGAGGGCTACGTGAAGGGGAGTTGACTCGAAAATCAACATCACTGGTAGGATTTAGTGGTGAGGTACAACAGAGCGTATGCGAGGTTATGTTACCAGTATACGCAGAAGGGGTCAACCGACAGACCAAATTCCTTGTAGTGGACTGCGCCTATGCCTACAACGCGCTTGTGGGACGCCCGTGGATTTATAACATGGAAGCAGTGCCACCGACATTGCATCAAGTAATCAAGTTTCCTACACCCAAGGGTAAAAAGGGGATTAAAGGGGAACAAGAAAACTCACGTTCATGCTATCAAACCACTTTGAAAGGGAAAATAAAGCAGTTATAGCAATTACATAGCCCAACTCCGGTGTTACACGGTGAAGAGCCGGAGGTAGAACAGTTGGACGAGGTTCCTCTAACAGAAGATGATCCCGATAAGAGAGAGTGAACATTGGCTCTAAGCTTCCAACCGACGTACGTAAGAGATTAATAGACTTCCTTATGTTTAATTCTGATTGTTTCGCGTGGTCACCTGCTAACATGCCGGGAACTGACCCCGAGATCATTATGCACAAGCTGGAAGTGAACCCAGATCATGAGCCAGTCAGACAAAAACGAAGAAATTTCGCACCGTAGTGTGATGTGATTATCAACAAGGATGTGCAAAACCTCTTAGACGCAAGCTTCATACGAGAAGTATGTTACCCGGAGTGGTTGTCCAGTGTCGTGGTAGTACGGAAGAAGAATGGGAAATGGAGAGTCTGTATTGACTTCACTGATCTCAACAAGACTTGTTCAAAGGATCCTTTTCCGCTGCCTCATATCGACAAGCTGGTAGACGCGACAGCAGGTCACCAACTAATGAGCTTTATGGATGCCTTTAGTGGGTACAACCAGATCCTAATGCACCCTAGCGACCAAGAGAAGACTTCATTTATGACCTCAAGAGGCATATATTGCTACAAAGTGATGCCTTTCAGTTTAAAAAACGCCGGCTCAACTTACCAACGGTTGGTGAACATGATGTTTGCAGACCAAATCGGTCAAACTATGGAGGTGTACATTGACAACATGCTTGTGAAGTCTCTGCTCGCAGGAGATCACATCATGCACTTACAACAAGCGTTTGTAACCTTGCGAAGATACAATATGAAACTCAACCTTACCAAGTGCTCATTCGGTGTAAGCTCCGGCAGGTTTCTGGGTTATATTGTCACTCACAGCGGAATAGAGGCGAGTCCGGACCAAATTAGAGCGATTAAAGTCATTCCTTCACCGAAGAATGTGAAGGAAGTGGAGAAGCTAACAGGGTAGATGGCTGCATTGAGCAGATTTATATCAAGACTCTCAGACAGGTCTCATGCGTTCTTTGCGGCTCTACGAAAACCAAAAAACTTCATCTGGGACGAGCAATGTGAGCAAGCATTGAGAGATTTGAAGGTCTACCTAACCACACCCCCTCTTTTATCCAAACCAAAGGATGGGGAAGCACAGCTACTATATCTGGCAATATCTCAACACGCTGTCAGCACAGTGCTAGTTCGAGAAGAAGACAATAAACAACTTCCAGTGTACTATGTCAGTAAGTCACTTCTGGAGGCTGAGACACGATATAGTCAGCTCGCTTTAGCACTGATAACAACAGCGAGGAAGTTGCGTCCCTACTTTCAGGCACATCCCATCATTTTAGTCTGTTCTTCCCCAATCAAAGGTGTTTTACACAAGCCGGAAATCTCAAGAACACTGGCAAAATGGGAAATTGAGCTTGGCAAATACGACGTAATATACAGGCCAATTACATCTATTAAGTCTCAGGTGCTTGCAGACTTTATCGCGGAATTTACGCATAGCTTGGTGGCAGAAGCAAGGGAAAAGGTGAAAGCTCTACAAGATGGAGTCATCTCAGAAGGATGGAAACTCTATGTTGATAGTTCCAGCAACGCCCGGGGAACAGGTCTAGGCATAGTCTTGATCTCCCCGCTAGGTGATATAGCTTCACGAGCTGTCATGTGCAATTTCAAAACCACAAACAACGAAGCGAAGTATGAAGCGTTGATAGCAGGAGCCACCTTAGCCCACGACCTTGGGGTAACAAGTTTGGAGATCTTTAGTGACTCACAGCTAGTTGTGAACCAAACCCAAGGGGATTACCAAGTGCGAGACTCCAGAATGATGAGGTACATACATATCGCGAAGACGTTGCTTGCGAAATTCGATGATTGCAAAATTTCACAGATACCTCGGGAGAAGAACAGTCACGCGGATGCCTTGGCGAATCTTGGGCCAGCTCTTAAAGTGGATGATCTTATTGAGGTTCCGCTACTAGTCCTACAATGGCCGGCAACCGACAAAGACATACCTAGTGCAGAAGTCGTAGCACTAGATGAAGCACATAGCTGGATGACACCTATTGTCAACTATTTGCGAGATGGTATCCTACCAACAGATCGAGCAGAATGTAAAAAAAATAAGCAACAGCCAGCACGTTACTGCTTTGTTTGAGACAAGTTGTGTCGTAGGTCTTTTTCGGGTCCTTACTTGAGGTGTATAACACCAGAATAGGCAAAGAAAGTCTTAATAGACCTACATGAAGGCGAGTGCGGATCACATTCAGGAGCTCAAAAGTTGATATCACGAGCAAAAAGAGCAGGGTACTACTGGCCAACAATGAGCAGTGATGTAACTATATTCGTTCGTCACTGCGACAAGTGTCAGAGGCACGCTCCCATTCCAAGGTTGCCACCAGAAAACTTGAAGACAATTACTTCACCGTGGCCATTCATGAAGTGGGGAATGGATATAGTGGGAAAGCTCCCAATGGTCCCAGCGCAAAAGGTGTTTCTCCTAGTGGTAACTGACTACTTCTCCAAGTGGGTGGAAGCCGAAGCCTTTAGCCAAGTCACGGGCAACGAATTTCGCAACTTCAAATGGAAGAATTTCATATGCAAGTTTGGAGTCCCACATGAGATTGTCACTGACAATGGTACCCAGTTCACAGGCAACGCCTTCAATGATTTCTGCTAAAAATGGGGAATTAAGCTCAGTTTGCTACTCCAAGGCACCCGCAATCAAATGGACAGGCAAAGTCCATGAATAAGATAATCGTGCAGATGTTGAAAAAACATATAAAACAGGCTAAAGGTATGTGGGTGCAAGAGCTACCTGGCGTACTGTGGGCTTACCATACCACATCAAAGTCAGCGACAGGAGAGACTCCGTTTTCGCTTGTATATGGAATAGAAACAGTAGTGCCGGCTGAAATCTTTGTGAAAACGGAGCATCCCGAATACCACAAGAATGAGGAGATGGTCGGTCTCGACCTCGACTTGTTGGACGAAAAGAAGCAAGCTGCAATGATCTGAAACTGGTGCTACCAGCAGGAAGTTGCCAGAAGCTACAATAAGAAAGTTCGAACCAGGACATTCCAACAAGGGGATTGGGTCTTGAGACGTACTTTCCAAAATACGGCAGAAGACGGTGTTGGAAAACTAGGGCCTAATTGATAAAGTCCCTACAAAGTAACAGAGGTACAGGGATCAAGAGCATACAAGCTGCAAAACAGGGTTCGACAAGAACTAGCTAAACAACTGGAACGCCCTGCATCTCAAGGCCTACTACTTTTAAGATTTTATTTTCGGGTTTTATTACCTAGGTGATTTGTAATGCGTCTCGATGCTCCATAGAACATCGAGGTACCTTCTCTTCTTTGCTGCATTGTTTTCTTCATGCCACATGTCTACGGACAAGCATTTCAATAATACAAGGATTTCTTTTAAATTCTTTTGATCATCTCCATGAGAGAATACTCAAATCAGTGCTTGACGCTCATCTCACGAGGTGAACGATGGCCCTAGGATGAAATAGGTTGTAGCGCCTTTGCGGAAGCCTCAACGATAGAGGAAGCAAACGGGAAGTCATGCATTAGCAAATGACTACCAGCATAAAACATTGGGGGAACGTCATTTATAAGAAGAAGAACAACATGATGTAATCGGCTTACCGTAGGGTCATGACAACATGCGTCTGTAATAAATATGTAGTCACCGCCTCGTGCAATATGGATATAGGTTATTACTAAACGATATTGAATGGCAAAATCTTAATGTTGGATGACCATAGTTAGATGCCAACCGAATGAGAGTTACAACTCCCTAAACAATGTGACAAGCAGCAACAATGGCCAGTGTCGTTGGTAAAATGATTGTGACGAAGTCACAAAGCAAGAGTTACAACTCCCTAAACGATGTGAGAGTAGCAACAATGGCCAGTGCCGTTGGTAAAATGACTGCGAGGAAAGTCACAAAGCAAGAGTTACGACTCCCTAAACGAGTGACAAGCAGCAACGATGGCCAGTGTCGTTGGTAAAATGATTGCGACGAAAGTCACAACTATCCAAGAGTTACGACTCTCTAAACGAGTGACAAGCAGCAACGATGGCCAATGTCGTTGGTAAAATGACTGCGACGAAAGTCACAACTAAGTAAGAGTTACGACTCCCAAAGATATGACAAGCAGCAACGATGGCCAGTGCCATTGGAAAGAAGACTGCGACGAGCGTCATAATAAGTAAGGATCATTGATTCCTAAATAAATTATTGTTCTTGGCAGTCACAGCCTCTATATTAACATAAGGCAAGAGCGTTTGAGCCTCTCGCATCAAGCGCGATAAATGTTTGAGCCTCCCGCATCAAGTGCGGTAAGCGTTTGAGCCCATCGCATCAAGCACGATAAGCGTTTGAGCCTCCCACATCAAGCGCGATAAGCGTTTAAGCCTCTCACATCAAGCGCGATAAACGTTTGAGCCTCCCGCATCAAGTGCGGTAAGCGTTTGAGCCCATTGTATTAAGCACGATAAGCGTTTGAGCCTCTCGCATCAAGTGCGATAAGCGTTTAAGCCTCTCGTATCAAGGGCGATAAGCGTTTAAGCCTCTCATATCAAGCGCGATAAGAGTTTGAGCCTCCCGCATCAAGCGCAATAAGTGTTTAAGCCTCCTGTCATCGCGTTTGAGCCTCCCGCATCAAGTGTGGTAAGCGTTCGAGCCTCCCGCATCAAGCGCGGTAAGCGTTCGAGCCTCCCGCATCAAACGCGGTAAGCGTTCGAGCTCCCACATCAAGCGCGGTAAGAGTTCACGGTAAGAGTTCGAGCCTCCCGCATCAAGCGCAATAAGTGTCTGAGCCTCCTGTCATCACGTTTGAGCCTCCCGCATCAAGTGCGGTAAGCATTCTAGCCTCCCGCGTCAAGCGCGGTAAGCGTTCGAGCCTCCCGCGTCAAGCGCGGTAAGCGTTCGAGCTTCCTGTCATCGCGTTTAAGCCTTCCGCAGGCGTGACCTTGAAGTCCTCATGCCACTTCCACCGTGATTAGAACTGGCTAGTAAAGTACTATGGTCATTGCCGATTTTTTCTCGCAACAAACCAAAAGAGTTATTTTTATGTCACGAGGGAGTTACTAACGACTAAGTGTCCAAAAACTCTAGAGCAGGAAGCACCTTCTGTACGTTACTAAATAAAGTAATGATTGAAGGTAAAGACTTCTACATCAAAAATAAATGGTTGCGTGCTGTTCTTAGTACAAAATATGATTGCTGAGATTACAGCTTGTTGTGACTATTCGATAAAGGGATAAGGGTAAATTTTGGTATTACAAAGTGCAAAGACAATTGTTACAACGAAGTTATGGTTGCAGAACAAGACAAAAGTACAAAGGGTTTATCAAGGCACATTTCAATCGACTAATATTTTTTAATCCTACGAAGGTTGGTGGATCGCATATAAAGTGTTTCACAACAAGATTAATGCAAACGATGAGTGGAGATGGTCAATTACGGCGGGGGAACAACAGGCTGAACTGAGGCAGCAGTGGCAGAATCGACAAGCCCTAATCCAGAGGTAATTTCAGCGCTTCCAGAAATCTCAGAAGTTGGCACTGAGAGGCACTTGATCCTTGCCCGCGTTTGTTGCACAAACTAGAATTGTTCCTCTGCTTGGGCTAAGTCCCAGTCACCAGTTTGGCCATCGGTCCATTGCTTAATGATCTCGTATCTGGTCGTAATGCTTGCCCCACTTGCAGCAAAAACTAGCTCTTCTCCTAAAGATTCTTTCTCACGACGGAAAGAAGTGTAGTCTTCCCTCAGTTTTGCATTCTCCATCTCGAGGATGCTTACTTTAGGTTGCAGAAGTTGGTGACAAGTGATAAGATCTTGTTTCTCCTCTAGTTTTGTGATTTCGCTGTCCTTGGAGGATGCTAGCGTCTCAGCAGTCAATGCTCGAGTCTTCTCAATGTTAAGTTCTCTCCTCAAGTCGCTAACACGCTCGCACTGATGTTGTAGTTCTTCCATGGTGCAATGCTGCCCTCTAAGGAAGTTACACATGGTGGCGCCCAATGTCATAAGCCAAAGGGCAGAGAAATTACCCACATTGCAAAAAATGAAGAGTCATTGTCTACAGACCATTCTCTGGTTTATTTGACAATAACCTTATGGAGAATGGACTGGAGTTGGTCTAAGACAGCTTTAGTACCGACGGTGTTGAGAGCCTCTAGCTCTTGAGGAGGAGACATGAGATGCGGCCTATCAGTGGCTGGAAACGGCTCCGAATGCATCATTGCTCCATCTAGAGTACATGATGTCATCAGATCACCTATAGTACTAACAGCCCTTTGGCCACGTGAAAAAGAGGTTGTGGTAATAACCTCAGAAGCCTTCCGCTTGCCATTCGACATATCAGCTACGGCGGCAGGTCCAAGCGGTGCTACCGAGTTGTTTAGTTCAGCTATCTTAGCTTCACTAGAATTTTTTGAATTGCTCAAAGGCGCAGACTCCTACCCCGGGACGGGTAGCCATTGTATAACAGCCTGCATCAATCACGAAGGGGCATGTAAGGTCACAAAATAGTTACAGACATTGTAATTTTTAAATGTGGCTCACCCCAGATAGTGCAGGAAGATAAGGCAACGGTGCTGGTGAGGAACTTGATAGAACGGTATTGAAGGGGTTCTTCAGCTGCCTTAAGCGCTCCCTTTCTCCCTCTCTCGCAACGACCAGGGGCCACACCTGCAACATATTACACAAACATTAACAGAATCAGTAAAGCTAGAGTTTACCAAAACACGAAGGGACATAATAGGCTCACATCGCTGATCCCAAGTAACGGGAAAGCCTGGATTATCACCAACTTTCATGAAGACATATTTTTTCTTCCAATCTCTGAGAAGAGGGCTAGTGTCACAGACTAGACCAGGGCTCCCACGAGGAGCCATCATGTACCTGTCCTCATCTACATTACACTTTTTGAAATTGAAAACGGATAAAACCTCTTGAACTCCAAGGTCAAGGGGAAACAATTCTCTGAACGCTTGAACAGCGATCAATATCTCCCAAACAGAGGGTGTAAATTGGCTGGGACAAACTTGAAAAAATCTCGCAACGTCAACCACTAAAGACAGTATCGTTCCCTGCAGACCCGCCTTAAATGCATCTTCAAAAACGACAATTTCATCGACAGCCG
>OVAP01003833.1:0-15781 GCA_900406295.1 Aurinia saxatilis
AATACATGCATTATTCATGAAATTTCTGAATGTTTATCTAACCTTCATTGTCTTTGTTTATGCAGAGCATCACATCTCGTGTAGGGGAGTGGAAGGTTGGTCGTCATTGCTTCAGACCTTACGAGCGAACTCCACTCACTGGAAGAAGACTTTCTCCTCAGATAGAGTAGAGCGTGTTTGCTTTTGTGGGACCGGCTTCAAATCTCCTATCCGTTCAGACAATACATTTGAGATTGTGAAGGCGAGAATGACTCTCATGGATATGATCCTCTAAGGGAAGACTGCCGGTGAGACTGAGGCACAGTCCGAAGTGTCGCAGGTTGGTCGTGCGGGTCCTGCATCACGTTCCGGCAGCTCGTCGAGAGGAACGGCCAGTGAGACTCCAAGAGTCGACAAGGGCAAGGACGTTGCCGTGGATGGCCCATGCAAGAGGACAAGGAAAGCGAAAGAGGCTCAACCATCGGTGGTTGAGAAGGAGGTCCCACCCCTCGATGTTGTTCCTCCGGAGTTTGACAGGCGTGTTGTCGCCTCGGACTACCTTGCTTGGGTCGTTCGGTTTGGGGAGCCATTCGTTCCGGTAGGGTCCCTTGAGCATCAAGACTTATACATGGATGCATCCGCTGCTTGCATGGATGTGAGTAATCTCTTGACTTTATGGACTGTTTTTTCCTCAGGACTAACTTGTTGTTATTTTGTTGAAGTTCATTGGTCCCCACAGTCGGCGCCAAATTGTGTGGGCAGGAATTCACATACAACCAAAAACTTGTCTAACGGATCTTTTAAGGGATCGTCGACTCTCTTAGTATGAACCGCTCAGAAAGTTAAAGAGAAAGACAAAGAACAAGGTAAGAGAAGTAAGGTCGCTTTATTGATAGCAAAGAGAATTCTCGAATACAAGCTGTTAAGACCTAAGCTATTCGAGAGAGAAGAAGATGCTCTAAGACCTACGACCTTAGATCCTATATATACCCTACCTAAACCGTCTTTGGGCCCAAGCTCTTTCGCGGGCCACCTTCCATTTCCTGAAGATTTGCTTCCATTCTTCCAACAGTCTTCTGGATAGTTTCCTTTCTCCTTAGATACTCCGATGATTCTATTCTCGAACCTTCTTGCTTGACGGCGNAGGGCTTTGTCTTGATGGAAGATGAAAATGGGCCCACGGACCTGAGTATGGCTATTCGGCTAGTTATAAGTGTTTCTGGGCCCACGAGATTGTTGAGATAATCTTGTGAGTCGGATGTGTTCTGATGATCACCTCATTAAAAACCTTGGCAAGGAAAACCACTTGGGAGAAACCTTGCCAAAGAAAAAAGAGTATGATCACGATGGTGAAATGTTCATCGTGGGTCTTTTAGTTCTCAATGGAACTAGGTCATGCAGTTGGACCCACGAGATGTGATGTTGCTAAACGAGCTAAGCTAGCTCGCGGAGTGAAATGTGACTGATCCTACAGGCCATGGCTTAGCCCGCGGACGCTTGAGGAGAGTGACGTAGCTCGCGGGCTGTGGAGAACTTGTCCGTGGGCCATGGCCCGGACTTAGCTCGCAGACTGAAAGGACTCGGCTGTAGGCCATGGCTCGGACATAGCCCGCGGGCCGTGGAGAACTTGTTTGTGGGTCATGGCCCGGACGTAGCTCGCGGACTAGAAGGACTCGGCCGTGGGCCATGGCTCGGACATAGCTCGCGGGCTGTGGAGAAATTATTTGTGGGCCATGGCCCGAACGTAGCTCGCGGACTGGAAGGACTCGACTGTGGGCCATGGCTCGGACATATCCCGCGGGCTGTGGAGAACTTTTCTGTGGCCATGGCCCGGACGTAGCTAGCGGACTGGAAGGACTCGGCCGTGGGCCATGGCTTGGACATAGCTCGCGGGCTGTGGAGAACTTGTCTGTGGGCCATGGCCCAAACGTAGCTCGCGGACTGGAAGGACTCGGCCGTGGGCCATGGCTCGCACATAGCCCGTGGGCTGTGGAGAACTTGTTTGTGGGCCATGGCCCGGACGTAGCTCGCGGACTGGAAGGACTCGACTGTGGGCCATGGCTCGGACATAGCCCGCGGGCTGTGGAGAACTTGTCTGTGGGCCATGGCCCGGACGTAGCTTGCGGACTGAAAGGACTCGGCCGTGGGCCATAGCTCGGACGTAGCTCGCGGGCAATGAAGCACAAAAGGTCTCGCTAGCCACGGCAGTCATGAAACTCGCTCATGAAGAAGGTTGGATGGTCTGTGGGCCAGACCAGGACGTAGCTCACCTGGCAGGAAGGCAGGATGGTCTGTGGGCCAGACCGGGACGTAGCTCGCCTGGAGGAATGGCTGGATGGTCTGTGGGCCAGACCAGGACGTAACTTGCCTAGCTTGGATGGTTGGGTGGTCTGTCGGGACCCACTAACCAGATGTCCATAGAATAAGTTTGATGGTTCGTTGCGTGAGTTTATAGAAGGTTTGGCCCACAGATGAAACTGAAGGACTTGTCCCGCGAGCTAAGTGCCTTGGTGTAGCCCACGGGGTGCCTGTGCGAGCTTGTCCGCGGGCCATGTTCGTTACTTGGCTCGCTGGACAAGCCTAAGGGCTTTCTCCGCGAGCCAAATTTGATCCATGTCTTGTTATTTGCATTGTCGGTCGTGGGACCCTTGGTGATCCGTGCTTGATCATGTCGTTACCAATCGATAGTCCATGACTGTAATGTTCGACCGTGTGGACATATGACCAGCTCGTGGGCCGTAGAAGAATTTTGCGGCAAACACTGAGCCGTTTCATGTGATCAATCTTCGGGGGTGGAATCCGACCCCCACACCTGGTATCGTTTATCTCCTACGGTGAGTCCTACAACGAGTTTCTCCAACATCGTTCTAATAGTTTGATTCTGCCTCGGTAGTTGTTGTTGGAGTTGGATTCGGTGATTTGGGTTCTATTTGTCAAGAAAGTGTATCTTAGTGGTACTCGGTGGGGTGTGGGAAGGGCTCTTTGCACTCTGCGGAAGCCCTGCATTTTCACAAGTACCCGGTAACCCCATTTTTTGCTCAAATGGTGACTCCTCACATAGTCTGCTGTCCATGCCCTTATGGGTTTTGAAAGGTTTTGGTAGATTCTTCATGCTCAATGGTTGTCTCTATTTTATGCTCTTCCGTGCTTTGAGCAATGTTACGTACTGGTCTCGGTGCTGATGGTTTGTACCTGTGGAGAACCTGCAATTGGTTAATTTTGAGGACGATCTTTTGGTTGTGGGTCTAAACTCTCTGAAGGGGCTTGCTTCGTTACTGATCGCTAGTCGTTTGTTCTTGATTGTTTGGAGGTTTCATTGGCAGGTTTCGTGGGTCTTGCAGTGTTGCTCTTGGGTGACTTCAGAGTGATGACTGTCTGGATTCAGACCTCTAAACAGAGATGTGTCGGTCCTTTTAGGACAACAGTATTGGTCTAGACGACTCACAACATGCAGACTCATTTCCGAAAGGTTGGTGGGGTTTAAGGTCCATGTTTGCTCTCTTGGGGTTTGATCTGGTGGTGGTCGAGGATCGTTTTAGGTCTCGTTGGTTTCGTTCTAGAGTTACTCCTGCATTTGTGACTTTAACCGGGTAGAGGTTCTCCAGCTCCTTGTTGCTACATAAGACTTGTTCGAAGTCTATTATTTGCTTGGTTACTATTGGGCGCTCTTCATCGCCTTTTCTTAGTTAAGGAATCAATACATTGGTTTTTATTTGATGGAGTAATAACTTTGGTTCATCTTGGGAGGTAGATTTGATTCGTATAGGAGGGGAGTGGACTTTGTCCTGTTTGTTTGGTTGCTCGGCTTCCACTACATCGGTTATTCTAAGAGGCAAAGCATGTTTCACCTGCTCTTACCTTTTCAAACTTCTCGGTTTGGGTTTGTTGTTGTTACTTTTGTTGTTGTATCGTCTTGCTACCCTCGTTTGGGCTAATTATTCTATCGTGTAATTCTCTTTGTTTAAATAAAAGTTTAGATAGCAAAAAAAAAAAAAAAAAAAACGGAGAACACCTTGAACCTATAAAGTTCTTCATTGTCTGAAGCTATTTCTTTAGGAGACAAGTTTATAAAAATGATTGGTTATTTGTACGAAAATGTAAACAGTACGTTATTATAATCTAGTTAAAAAGATTTTTCAGGTGCTTATAATTTGAATTGTTATAAATAACATGTTCGTTTAATAAGACCTTGTGTTAAAGTTCTGCCTTCTCTTTTACTATAGAAAGAGAAAGCCGCCTACTCAAATCTGTTTGGAACCGGCGGTCGGTGATTAGATCTGCCGTCAGTCTCCAAAAGTTTCTTTCGTTTGCTTTCTTTTAGTTGTATTAGGGATCTCAGAGAGGGAGGAATTGCTCTAGAATTGAGACTGGCAGTAGAAAGATCTAGATCCCGATTTGGTTTGAGATCTTGTTTTCAAATATTAATCGATATTTGGATCTCTACTCCTCTGTCTTCTCATTTTCTTGTGGGGTTTTCGACGGGCCTTTTAGCTCCGATAACCCCATGATTCTAGATAGTTCTATCTTGATCCATTTTTGTCTTCCCCCAGTTGGATCCCTAGATCTACATGCGTACACTCTTTGTGTGTTTTCATTAATTTCTCTCAATTGTGTTTGGTGAACTCAATAATTAGGCCTTCGTTAGAGTAGATTTGGAGATGTTGTTGGCTTCAACCTTCATCGTTCCGTGGTGAACCTTCCCTTTAATAAAACTTTGATCATTTGTTTACTCCCTCGGTGACTTTGTCTAGGTGGATGAAGCAGTAAAAAGAGGAGCTGAAGCAGCGGTCGGTCGGAAGAAGTGCATGTGTGTTCGATGAGCCAAGCTTCTCCTGGATTTATCTTCTTTTGAACGACGCGAGTTGCTTTATCCCCTATTTTATGCAGAGGACTGAGGATTGTGTCTACGGTCCTTGTTGCCTTTGGTTTCTTAAGTTCACTAGATTATGATTGAGTAGAGTTTTTGTTAAGCATTTTTTAGTTTGTGTTTATGTATAGATCTTTAGAGATTTTTTTTTTTTTGAATAGCCTTTGGTTTGGACTCCAAGATCGTTCAGATACATCGCCGGTTTGTAATACTTTTTACTTTTAATAAAATCTTTCAAAAGTAAAAAAAAAAAAAAAAAACTAATAAAAGCATGCGTTAAGGACTATACTATGAATATTTTTAGAAATGGGGGCCTAAATTTAAATATTAGTATTTGCTACACAGAGTCGGCCGTAAGTATAAACAAAAGAAATTGGCATGTTTGATTTTGATATCAAAATTTGTTTTTATATAAATCAATGTTTTGGGTTCGTACAGCCGAACATTTCACTGTAGTAACAATTAATAATTAGGTGAGCTACTGACATTATACGCATCTTGATAGCCGATTAATTATTTAAGAGATGCTGCTGCTACATCAGGTAAATGCCTCTTATTTTACAAGGGAAACGAGAGAACTTTCTCTACTGTGAAATTTTATGCGTGTTCTCTGATCTGTTTGCTGCATTAATGTCATCTTGTGATGCCAACGTTTTTATCTTTGACAAAGTCTATCGACTACGCAAATTGCTTGAAGTCCTTTTAAAATATGAGATCGAGAAAATGCATGTTGAAGAATTGGATCTGGCCATTTGGTAAATATTCAAAGAATTTGGGTTGATTGCGTACAGTGGGTAAACTACTAAACACTATAAACCCTAATCACTTAAATATTTCATAAATTGTTGAGAAAAGAGTAAAACTATATTAAAATTGGGAGAATGATGTTAACCTTGTTAATATATTATCCCAATTTGAAAATAATGCTCGATGTTAATACACTTTTTTTTAGGGGATCGTTATGATTATCTAAATTAATATATATATATATATATATATATTATTTTTTTCATTGGGTCACAGGTAAAAGTACACGCTTTAAGTCTATAACACATATGTATTAAAGGAAGACTGAATGAGACATATATGTTAAAGGAAACATATGTGATATGGAAACTGATTTTGCATGGATCTCGATTAGATCGCATTGGAGAGTACCATAATCATAGTGTTATGAATCGATTTGAAGCATGTTTATAAATTTTATTTAAATCTTTAATATTTATTATTAATCTCTAATTATTTTGTTCTTCTTTGTGTTTCATACTATGTTTTGATATTAATCTAAAAAGGATAAAAAAAAATAAAGTCTATAAAACATTTATATTTTAAATAAAACTTTTCATTAGGCTTTGGTAAGTTTTCTTTTAAAAATCATAACTTTCATTCGATCACATGTACAAATCTTAGAATACATAGAAATGATATAGCAATATTTAATATTCAAATTGAAGTTTTTATAAAAATGACTTGAGTAAGTGGCTGCAATTTGGAAAAAGAAAAAAAAAATCCGATGTTAGTGACTCGTTTCAGTGTGAACCGGCCCGCTTGACACCCCTAATATATGTAATTATATTTAAATTACGATACTCACAAATATTCAAAACTTATTTTTCATACCATATTGTCTTATTACAGATAAATAAATAGTCATATATTATAATCATTCCAATTTATAATATTTAACTTCTCATACTTTCTTTTCCCCTTCAACCATACTATATATTAGAATGATAAAAGGACACAAAGAATTCTTGTCAAACCAACATAGGCACAACAAAACCAAATAAAAACTCATAAAAATCGAACAGCCATGGAATACTAATGGCTTCACTTCAACTTCTATTTCTATCAACGCATAATTTCATCTCCCTAATTAGAAAGACATCTAATTTATAATTAAAAAAAAGAAAAACGTCTTCAAGTCATTGAGGATATCCCACCTCTATATAAGACTGTGTACGCGATTTCCTTCACCACACTTTGTGTAAAATTCATCTCTATCATGTGTGAAACGGGCATTAAATTCGGTATCGCAAAGTTTAAATTCCAATTTTATGATAATAAATCAATCAATATAATTTCAACAAATATCATAAATTCAACACGCGTTTCAATTCCCAAATTCCAGTTCAAAGAAAATAATAAATAAAAATAAAATAATAAACTCAATAGTTCACTAAACAGCTCAAGGCGATACACTACCTCTCCCACTCTCTGTTATTCGGTAAGGTCCCATGTAACGCGGTTTCAGTGTCTTAAGCTTGCAGAACTTGTTTGCCCCGCGAAAGATTCTCATCTGCAAGTAAACCTCGTCTCCTACCGCGAATGTTAGTTCCTTCCGGTGCAGCTCGGCGTAGCTCTTTTGCCGGTCATGTGCTTCCTTGAGGCGGTCTTTCAACAGCACAACTTGTTTCTCCGTGTCCGCAGCAGTTCATACATCATCTCTTTTCTTTCTCCAACCTTTGTCCAGTAGAATGATGTCCGACAAGGTTTACCATACAACGCCTCGTAGGGCGCCATGCGTATGCTCGAATGGTAGCTGTTATTGTAAGCAAATTCCGCAAGTGGTAAGTACCGTACCCACTTCCCTTCCCATTCTAATGTGTGGGAGCGTAGCATGTCTTCCATCGTTTGTAGTGTCCTTTCTGATTGGCCGTCCGTTTGAGGCTGGTTGGTTGTACTGAGGTACGTACAATCCTAAGGCATCCTGGAGAGCTCGTCAGAAGTTGGCTGTAAACTTAGAAACCCGATCAGATACGATGTTCGCAGGCATCCCATGTAATCTAACAATCCCATCTAGGTACTTTTGAGCTAGTTTCTCGACTTTATCGATCTTTTTTACAGGTAAGAAGTGTGTCGACTTGGTTAGCCTATCCACAATTACCCAAATCGCATCCTTGTTCCCAGTAGTTTTGGGTACTCTGGTGAGAAATCATGTCCTACTTCCACTCGGGCATTGGTAAATTCTGAAGCAGCCCACTTGGAACCTTCTGATCGGCTTTCACTAGTTGGCAGGTATGACCACTAGGCTACCCACTTTGCCATATCTCTTTTCATTACTTCCCAATGGTAGAAACGTTTCAGGTCCGGGTACATCTTGGTCGACCCGGGGCGTATGGGAAAACTCGATTGGTACGCTTGGTCGAGTATCGCCCGTCTCAATTCCCCTCTGTTAGGCACACACGCACTGTCACGATACATATACGTCCCGTTGTTTGCCTCATGATATTCTACAACTTTACGCTCGACTAACCCCTTAGACTGCCGTCATTCCTTTGTCCTTCTTGGATCCTCTAGAGTAGACCCGCATTTGTCTACCGCTCCTAGTCTTGTGGCCCGTGTAGATGTGGTGGTCGCATTTAGGTTTAATGAGGTCACAGCTCCAATAAGTTCATGTTCATTATAGGACCCAGATACGCCTATTCTCCTTCGACTCAAGGCGTTGACTACCGAGTTAGCCTTCCCCGGATGGTATAGCATCTTCAATATGTAGTCTCTTAACAACTCCACCCATCTCCTCTGCTTCAGAGTGAGGTCATTTTGCGTGAGGAAATATTTCAAGCTCTTGTGGTCAATGTATATTGTTGAGGGTGAATTTAGCAAATCCTCTTAAGTAGGTTATGGAGTCTGCGCATCAAGTATTAAAAAAGTCGAGAGTGAGTTGGGGGAAGAAAATGCCCAATTAATGTGTGAGCGAGAATTCACACAACCAAAACTAGTCTACGAAAACTTTAGGGATCGTCGACTCTCTATGTATGAACCGCTTGAAAGTAAAAGAAAGCTAAGAACGAAGGTTGAAAGTAAACTTTTATTGATAAAAACCTTGAGTGTTAAAGTTCAGAGCTCAAGGGATGCGAGAATTGAAAGATACATTATGAGTTGTGCATCCTAAAACCTAGGGGTTTTTTTTTTTTTTCATGGGAAGCCTTCCATTTTCTCGTAGATAGCTTCTTGGACAGTTTCCATTTATCCGTGCATCGGACGATTTCCATTTATCAGTGCATCGGACAATTTCCATTTCTCCGATGTTCCTTCGGAAGTTTTCCTTTTCGTCGGAGAGCAAAGGATCACTTCCTTTTTTGTACATATATCCTTGAATCTTCTAGTATATCAGTGTATGATCTATCGAAAGGTTTTGCTCGGTGGTCGGCCCATGAGAGGATATTGGACCGTTTAGCTTGTCGAGAATGTCAATGGACTCATAGGTTGTCACTCAATCCCATAGGTCGCATTTCGTGATGGTGTGAGTTAGGATTGCTTCGTGGATCATATGTTCTTGTTAGAATTAAGCTAATTGACTTGATACGATCCACATAATGGCATTGATGTCCCACGACCAAAATGAAGATGATCAGGTCGCGGGAAGACTTAAGAAGAGAAGCGGCGACCCGGAGTTGGTCCGTGGGTCGCGGGACACACCTAAAAGGAGAACTGGCGACCCAGACTCGGTCCATGGGTCGCGGGACACACCTATAAGGAGAAATGGTGACCCGGACTTGGTCAGTGGGTCGCAGGTTATGTCCCTAAGGAGAATCTGCGAGCCACAACACATTCTGGGTCGCAGGAGGATGCTCTGAAGAGAAGTGGTGATCCAGCTCTCGTCCAGGTTGCAGGAGCTTGTTCCAGAGAGAAATGGCGAGCCAGCCATGGTCTACGGGTCGCGAACTCATCATTGGGGAGAAAATCCGAGTCATTGCGACAATAGGTCACATGAAGCAATCCAAGAGGGGAAGTTGCGGGCCTTAGTGCTCTTTGGGTTGCGGATACGTCTCCGAAGAGAATACGCGACCCATAAGCACTATTAGGGTTGCATGAGGCTTTTCCGAACCTATCTCGGATCTCAACATGCATCGTAAGACTTGACAATGCACTCGTGATTGCATAGAACATTGATCACGATAACTCTCGATGACTATGAACTATTCACGTCTTGTTACTTAGCCCTTCTCATGTTATCAATCTTCGGGGGATGGAATCCAACCCCCACAATTAACCAGTCGGTCAGTTAAGGATAAGAAGGATAGGGATAAGACCGAGAAAGGAGGGAGAACTTGAGATCGTGATCAGTAAAAAGGAAGAGAGATACTACCAAAGGAGAAGGGAGTTGGAAGGAGGACATTCAATTCTTCCCGAGTGATTGCCAAAGCTAGATTATATTATTATTCCCTTGTAACAAATCCTACTAAGGATGGATTCTTTCTTGATATTCAATATACAATCTTTCTTATTTTTTTTAGTATTCTTGTCAATTCATCAACAAATATTTAGGCCCTTATTTAAATACAACTCATAAAAATCCTTGGTGTGAAGCTTTGCCTTTAAATATACCTTCACCTCTTCTCCTTACAAATAAGCTCTCCAAATTTTTAGTGCAAAAACAACAGAAGCGAGCTCCAAATCGTGGGTCGGATAATTCATCTCGTGTTGGCGGAGTTTTCGTGATGCATAGGTAATAACCCGATCATCTTGCATGAGAACACATCTGAGAATGGTCCCACAAGCATCCATGTAGACCGCATAGGGTCTCCCCATCTGCGGAAGCACTAGTATGGGAGTTTGGATGAGTGTCTCCTTTAGCTTTTTAAAGCTCTCTTTACTTTCTGTTGTCAACCTGAATTTCACATCATTTCCAGTTAGTAAGGTCACCGGCTTGGCAACCCGTGCAAAACATGGCGTGTGGTGTACACACGGCGATGTCTTCCCGTAGGCGGCGTCTGGGTCGACGATCTCGGTGGCTTCTCCAACGTTGAGAGGAATTGGGCAGAGCTTCACTAGGAGTTGTTCTTGTGGTGTTTGTGAGAGGAGGTGGCTCATCTATATAGTGGGGAGAGGGAACACTTAGGGTTTTTGGAGATTCGGCTTTGTCTTGATGGGCTTGGTCTAGGCATGGTGGGTTTGGGTTGTTACACTTTGAGCTATGGATAACGCACCTATGTTACCCTTAGGGTCTTCATAACATACAGTCCAACTAATCTGGTCATGTAATCGTTGCAACAACGGATCAATCATCATATCCATTGCCGGCCATTGAGATGGCTTCAACATAGGTTTAACAATATCCGAAGTAGACGCAA
Source organism: Aurinia saxatilis (assembly GCA_900406295.1). NCBI lineage: Eukaryota > Viridiplantae > Streptophyta > Magnoliopsida > Brassicales > Brassicaceae > Aurinia > Aurinia saxatilis. Next base: position 10,924 of record OVAP01003833.1, read on the forward strand.
CAAAACAAACTGATGTATATCTTAAATTTTGCTACTTCTCTCCCTTAACTCTCATACTTCTCTGTAAGAAACTCAAATCAAATCTCTGCTGTAGTTGGTTGTCGTCCGGTGTTGCCGGCATCACGCCTATATATATATCTCTTTGCTCTTCCTTTTCCGGTTTCTCTTTTGTTCCGATCGGATTAAGCTCCGAGTTTTGTTCGGTATTGTTTCCCGATCTACTCAAGTTTTGTTGTTGGCTTTATATTTCGATCTAGTCTCGGATCTTCTGCGATGACTTAATTAGGCTATCTCACCTTTTACTCATCCAAACTTCAAACTTTGGGTATGTTTCAGATCTCTTTTCTAGAATAAAACTTAAGAGAATGTGATTGAAAGGGCTTAAAGAGCAGCAGATAAGGCTGAAGACACAAAAAATCATGTTTTTTTTTAACACCTCTACTCATGAGAGGAGACTAAGTTTGAACTCCATTTGAGTTAAGTTTGAACTCGGTTTATTAAGAAGATATTTTGATCCTTTGCCCAGCGATTTATTAAAAGGTGTTAGAGGTTACTCTGTTTCTCGGCGATTTGTTGAAGATCGGTAGAAAATTCAGAGAGAACGGCGGTAAATGCGATGTCAACTGCAGATCTCTGGTTACTTACATATTATTTTTTCACTGAGTATTTTGTATTCACCCCTCTTCTCTTCCCTGTTCACAGATGAGTAGGGATTATACCGACTCGAAAGTGTGGTGCGGATGAGATTTATTGCTTGTTTTTTTTTTTTGAAATTATTTATTACTCGAGTTGAATTTGGAGTTGAGATTGAGTATTCGTTGAGTTCATATTATTTATTGACTTTTTACAGTTGAATTATTTTTAATAAAAGAATAAGTGAACTTTTTATACCGAATTTAATGTCTATCTCAGACGTATTGAAGATGGGTATTACAGTGTTGACGTAATGTTTATGGACCAGAGTGAGAGCATCATCTACTTGGAGACTTCAATTTTATCCTTTCTACCTCTCTAATGCATGCATGCTTTTTTATCTGTTTAAATTAAGGGCACAGTTGAATTTGTTTTTTCTTTTCCGTTCTGGACACATTTGAATAAAGCTATTTATATGAACACATATCTTTTCGGGTCCTAAAAGGTTTATGGCATTTGGAGGTGGCGTAAGACTCTGCGCAGGAGCCAGACTTCAAATGGCCATCTTTCTTCACCATCCCATTACAAGTGTAACTTCACTTTAATTGTAAACCCTGATATTATCCGAGAACCAAATTCTCCAATGCCGTGGCGCATAAGTTATAAGTATCTCTGAGTCTTATTGATCTGTATATTACTCTCTTACCAAATTTAAAAAAGTGGTCTCCTCCTCTGCCTCTTCCCCTTTATTATATTTCATATTTTCAGTTTCAGCAATTATGCTCATCGGAGACAGCATTTATGGCTTGATGATTACCCTTGGATTCTTCCTCTCACTGCTCCATTTTCGTACAAACTCTGGCCTTCTATCGATTTTGTTATTTTATGAATAAAAATACTTTTGAGTAAAACCTATATTCGATTTTAGATGGTTTTTTTATTTGTGTCTGTTTGGATTCACATTAAGACCCAACCATGTAAATCATACCAAGATGGTTCGATATTTTAATCGGTTATTTCAGCTTAGTTCAAATTGCTTCCCCATTATAAGATAATAAAAAAAACGGTTATGTGTGTAGCGAAATTCACACAATCACAAACTTGTATAACAAAAATTTTAAGGGATCGTCGACTGTTTTAATGTATGAATCACTTACGAATATGAAAATAAAGAAAGAACAAGAACGGACGAAAACAATGAACAGAAGAACAGAAAACTATTGATGAAAACGAATTTTATTGCTAGAGCTCTCTAGGGTTCGAGAGGTTAAGAAATTTCAAGATACCTTGTAAGTTATGACTAGCAAATTATATATACTCTCTAAACCATTCTAGGTCGTAGGGCCTGTCATGGGCCGCCTTCCATTTTCTCGTAGACTACTTCTTAGATAACTTCCATTCTCCGATGATTCTTCGGAAGTTTCTTTTTCTTCGTAAAGCAAAGGGAGACTTCCTTTTTCGTAAATACGTCCTCAAATATTCAAGAATCTTCTAGTATGACGGTGTATTATCTGTTGAAAGGCTTAATTCGGATATCGGTCCATGATGGAGTATCGGACCGTTTACCTCGGCGAGATTGTCTTTGGACTCGTAGGTCGCATTTCCTGATGGTGTGGGTTAAGGTTACTTCGTGGATCGCACGTTCTCGTTGAAACTTGATGTATAGTGTTTTATGCATGTTTTCACCCCTTGTTTTCATGTCTTTTAGTCTCATTTGTTATGCATTTGTGTTAGTTTATTGCACATTTATCCACATTTTGCATTTTAGCTTGTATTTAGGAGTTTTCTCTTGCATTCTTGCATTTTGCATCAAAATCATATGCATTAGGTACCAAATTGAGGAAAAATCATTGGAGCTTCTCAAGATGCTTAGGAGTGTTCTATAAAGGCTTCAAATGAGTTTGGTGAAGTTTGGAAGAGTTTGGGACAGTTTTGACAACTTGAGCAAATTTGAGCTAGAAGGCACCAACCGAAGGGTCTCAGGTTGAAGCATCACTTTTTCATTATCTTAATTTGACCCTTCCTTATTTTAAATAACTATTAGCTGTCATTTTGGAAGGATAAACATCACTTTTTCATTATCTCTTTGAGAGAAAAACACCAATAAACTCTCTTTGTAATCCTTTTGGATCTAGAAAATCTCATCTTCTTTATCATTGATTATGATTTCTTTTATCTTAATTTCTATGGATCTTGTGGTTATGAGTGAGTAGTCTCCTCTATTGGCTTTTGGATTTTGGTAGATTATTGGGTGACTAATGTAGATTTTGGGATTAGTGGTTAGTCTTCAAGGATTGCTAGTATCTTGTGATCATTAATACTATTTTCCTATGAGGGATCATGGAAAAATTATTTTAGGCTTCATCACACACAAGGTGTTTGATGAAATACTTGAATGAACTTGATACGTATCTTTCCTTGATTTACCTTTGCTTCTTGTTTTATTAATGCTATCTCTTTATGAGGGATCATTGGAGAATAGATTTTAGGCTTCATCACACCTTGTTTGTTGGAACGCTTGAAGGACCAAGATTTATCTTGTGTTGCTCATTAATGCTACCTCTTTTTGAGGGATCAATAGATAATAAATCATAAGCTTCCACACACAAGGTGTTTGATGAAGTGCTTGATTAAACAAGATTGCTTTGAATTCTTCATTTTCTTAAACATTTAGTCATTGCTTGTTAATGCTAGTCTCTTTTGAGGGATCATTCGACACTAGATTCTTGTCATTCTATACCAAGGGATTGGGTTATGATGGAATACTTGTTTGAATTTGACTTGTGTTTTGCTTTGGACACCTTATACTTTGGGAAAGGGTAAGGTAGTGGTATATTGGACTCGAACTTTCATGCTTAATTATCATTGAATTTGGTATATTGGGAAATAGTCAAGTTTGATGATATTTAAGATAATGACACCAAGGGATTGGGTCAAGTTACAAATAGTAGTCCTTTGCCTAGGATGGTGCTTCATTTGTAAACATCTAACCTCCACAAGGTTTGCTTAATCACCCATGATCATTATTGCCATCACCCATTGGCCAAGGCCTTTATCTCCTATTGAATTTTGAATTAGTCTTGCTTCACTTTTTATTGTTAGTTTTTTATTGTGTGTTTTGTTTATTGTATGTACTTACTTGTTTGAACTCTTTTTGGTCGCTTTAGCATAGTTAAATCGTAATGTATCCAAAGAGTTAGTCCCTTCCTCCGAGTGGATTGATACCATTACTATACTACAATCTCTTCGGAGACTTGTAGCGTAGCTATAGGTCTTTAATATCTAGGCTGTAAAAAGTTACATAAAAACTTAGACATTTTGCCTGATTGAATTCACGGAATGGAATTGAGCCTCATCCCGCGACCCACGATGCATGTGTGGGTCGTGGAAGTCGATTTGATGATGCTCCGCGACCCGAGTGCTTGCCGTAGGTCGTAGGAGCTATGCTTGAGGGAACATGCGACCCAGTATTGCCATCCGGATCACGGGACACGCCGAGACGTGAGCTAGAAGTCATTCAGGTCGCTAGACGAGTTCAGACAGGGAAGACGCGAGCCATGGTCGTGTCCGGGTCGCGGGACATGCCATCTCATGCGATCTGTGAGCCACATGACAAGCTCGGGTCGCGGGTACGTTCGGACGTGGGATAGGCGAGCCATGCACGGTCTCCGGGTCGCAAGAGCTCATCCGAAGTGATTCCTGATATATTGTGTTTTTTACATCTTTTAACACTAGATTTTCCTTTGTTTTTCGAGTCTTTTGGTATGTTTAGAGTCTTAACAGGTGCTTAATGCATTGGAGTATGGACTGAAACTTTGAAATGAAAATTCGAGGCAAAAGAGGCAAACAAGTGAAATGACAATGCAGAACCCATCTTAAGTGCCTTAAAGATCATGTCATATGAAGGCCTTCCCGTAGGAATATAAATCTCAAATTTTGACACGAGATAGTAAATTGAGTTAGATTCATTTTGGTGGTGGTCTCAAGTCATTCTAATTAGCGGTTAAGAAGATATGACTGTTTTACTGAAGATGTGTATTTCCATCCGAATGCCAAACTTGGAAAGTTGTCAATCACGTGATTTGCTCCAATCACTCCTCAATTCTCTCATCATGGACGAAAATTGGATCCATAAATCAGTGATGAGGTTCCCTTTCATCCACCATAAGCTTTCTCCACCATAAGCTTTCTCTTTAGTTTCATTCCATTGTTCATTCCACATTTT
>OVAP01003834.1:0-15768 GCA_900406295.1 Aurinia saxatilis
TATTTATTTCTGGGTTTTATTTCAAACTTTAAAACAAATTAATTTGGAGAAAAATGATGAGGGCAAAATTGGAATTTTAAAATTTAATTTTGACATCGTGTAGTAAAAAGACAAAATTTCTCAGTTCGTGTATTAATCTGGAAACAAATTTCACTTTGTGTATTAATATGGCAACGCAAAAAGTTCGTGTATTTTTCTGNTCAGGGTTTTTCCCTTGTTTTGACGTCACTATGTATTGTAAACATACATATTGATAATTGTTTGAGAATTGTGTGAAAGAAAGAAAATAGAGGTTTATATATAAAAAAAAAACTGAAAAGAAAGAGATAGCTAGAGAGAATCATTTGCAACAGCTGGAGAATGATGATGAGGAAGGTAATGTCTCTTGTATTCCACGCAGCGAGACAAAGGCCTCTTCTCAGGTTGACTTTTGTCAAGCACACGCAAAGCCAACATTATTACTCTCTGCTTTTTCTTTTTCAAATTTTTGTAATTGTTTCTTTCATTTTTGTTTTTCCTTTGATAAATAATTGCTTGTATGTTCTTTTTAGTTTTTACTTTATGATTTATAAGGATTTGTGTCTTCGCAAATGTGTGATTGTTTCTTTGTATCAGTGTATATATCACCATTTATGTATCTTATGATATGTCACATAATCAATCTAAAAAGAATATAAACATATGAATGTTTGGTTTTATGGTTTGATATCACCGACGATACCGAACACAATTTTGTATGTTATTAGATGGTAACATAAATGCGTGAAACACAATTAAAAAACAAAAATTTGGTTGACATTCTAGTCTTCTAGAAAAAGATCTCATGTTCTCTTGTTAAAAGTCTACCTGTTAGCTGTAATTATACTCGTAAGGTTCTTAATTTCTTGATTAAATAATCAACGACGACAAAAAATACATTATCACAATTTCTTATTTTCTCAACAACTCGTAACTCAAGGAAAACATCAAACATATATATACTATATACTTTACATGTCATTTAACATGAAATGTTGAGTAACTGAAGTACAATATATATTTTTCTTCTACTAGATAAAATTAATCACTCATTTAAAACACGAAACAATTGTTCCAACCCTAGCTTTTCTTTGCTTTGGTCATAGTATTTATTATTGAAGTTTATATATATGAAGTAATCTTTCTTTCCAAGAAAAGGTTAATCAGATAACTGATTGGAACGACGGGCATTTATGTGACAGTAGGTGAGGATAATGGCATAGCTAATTGCATTACAGTTTTTTTCCTTTTTGTTAATTTGCTTTGATTTGCATGCCAATTCATACTCAATTATTCTAGTTGTAATTCATTTATACACGAATAAACAAAATATAACACGGACCCACGTACATATATATCTTCAACATTTTAAATGATCTTTGTCAAATTATTCATGTCTTCTTCTTCTTATAATTTTGCTAACAACTCAAAAGAATCAAAATCCACGATTTTGATTTTCCAGCCGCTCGTTTCTTTTCTTTATTCCTCGGGAAGAAGAAAACTATACTTACTTACTTAATCAATAAAAAATGGCTAGTGGAGAAGAATTTTAAAAGAGAAAGGTGGTTATAATATATTGAACAATTTATTACCTTAAAGAGTTAGGTGCGACGTCTAATTTAAATAATGTTGACCAAAATTGTCGTATTAATTAGTAACACATTATACAGGTACTTGTTAAAAAAAATTAAAATAAAACGGTGTAAACATTTATGAAAAGTGTCGTCGCCAATCACGGCTCGTAGCTTCATCATCGTCCTATCATCATGTTCTTATTTTTTTAGCTTTTTTTTTTTCCAACAACTAAAGTGTACATCATGTATTATTTATGATATAATATAAGAATTATGCGCAAAACATTACGTCACATAATCTATATACTTTAAAACGGATATTTTTTGTTTAAGGCAACGTAAAAATTCCAAAGAGGTAAACTGTAGAAATTGAAATTTCAGTCAATTATTTCAATTTATTTCTTAACAATATAAGTAACCCGTTTAGAATTTCGAAATTCGAATGGTGACAATAGAATAAAAACACATAACAAAAATGCCATACAATTTGCATAGTAAAAATATACACTAGTGAATTAGTATAAAACAATATAAAAATATTGGAAATGGTAACATAAATCAGTTTTACATTTATAATTATACTATTATACGTTTTACATTTATCCCTTTAGTAATCTAATTTCTGAATTTACAGAAGAACTACTAAATCTCTAATATAATAATGTATGATCAGTAAATTTATAACTGTCATTAGAATATGATCACTTCACCAATAGTCTCATATTTTTATTCAAAAATTTAATATATAGTGTTTACTATATTGGAAAACATATGTGGTTAGAAATTAATAGAGAAGCGATCTAGTAACATTTTACAGAAGTTTTGTTACAAGAGAAGCCAAAAATTAAAATGAGTATTTTTTCTCTTCATTTAAATGAATAATAATTAATAGCCGAAAATGAATGATTAAGAAAATAATGAAAACAAGAAAAGGAGGAAAAGAAAGAAAAGAAAAAAAAAGGAAGAAGAAGAGAAGAAAGAAGAGCCCACAAGCATAAAAAAAATTGCCAGAAAAAGAAAGATCAAAGAAAGCTTCAAACTTTCCTTTTCTCTATTTCCCCCTCTTTTCTTCTTCCTCCTCCCAGCAATGGAAACCCTACAAAGATCTCTCTCTCTCCAAATATTTTTCAAAATGGACACATAATCTCACTTCTCTTTTGTTTTTGTTTTTGTTCCTGTTCATGGGCTCTCTTTATTAACCTCCACCTCTCTCTACTCTCCATCTTCCGAAACGGAAACAGAAACTAAGAGAGAAGAAAATTTGTTCCAAAAATCAGGTAATTGGGTTTATTTGACTTCAATTGAATGATCTCAGAGTTTCAAAGACTTGATCTTTGTAACTGGGTTTTGGTTGGAAGTTCAAAAGTTTTTTTACTTTACAACTTTTTAGTTTCCCCCACAGTAATAATAGCCCATGAGATCTAATTCTGGAATTGGAATGGTTTCTACAGTTTCAGATTACTAGTTTTGGATGACTCACAAAATCTTATGACTATGCTTATTGAATTTTTTTTACCTTTTTACACTCCAGTCTTTTGTTGTTTATGTCAAATCACCTTTATCAGATTTAGATGTTCTTCATTTCTCAGGATGAGATTTCATTTCTCATGTACTCTGATATTTTCCTCTGTTCTGTTTTGATTCTCTAGCTTTTAGCTACTTTTATGAGAAAACTGATGTTATTGGAGATTTTTGGTTTTAGCTTAAGCCCTTGTTTAATTAGCATTTGATCTCATTTTAGCTTCAAAATCTTCTTTTTCCCCTGATTAGTTTGTGTTATTCTCCTGAGAAAATCTTGATTACATTTTAATTCCATTTCAAATTCTGCAGGTATATACAAGTCTGTGTGAACTATGACATCTGAGCTGAAACGAACTCTAACCAAGAGATATGGCGCTCTTCAACTATGGGAGATCATTGTGATTGCTCTCTTTGCAGCTTTCATATTGATCCTGGCCATTTCGGTATGGCTAAGTTTCCGTAAAAAATCCAAAAGATCCAGCTTCACACAGCTTCCTGTATCTCAAAGTCCTCGGTTTCCAGATGAGATTAAAGAAATAAGTGTTGATCATGTGTCATCTAACAACAATGGTACTACTTCTCATCAAACTCTAGATGAGAAATTCAGCGAGAATGACATCGAGAATGGTAATAAGAACTCTGGTTCTTTAGAGAAGAAAACCGTTCCTGTGACTCCTCCGACAACTTCTCCTTCCCCTCTCTCGGGTCTTCCCGAGGTTTCTCACATTGGTTGGGGACATTGGTTCACTCTCCGTGACCTTCAACTCGCCACTAGCCATTTCGCCAAGGAGAATATCATCGGTGATGGTGGTTATGGAGTTGTTTACCATGGAACTCTAACTAACAAAACCCCTGTGGCTGTCAAAAAGTTGCTCAACAATCCGTAAGATTTCTGATAACACCTTTTTTTTTACCTATTCAATGATCATGTCTGATTTTTAAAAACATTGTTTCTTTTTCGATTAGAGGGCAAGCTGATATAGATTTCAGAGTTGAAGTTGAAGCGATTGGTCATGTCCGGCATAAGAATTTAGTTCGGCTTCTTGGATATTGCGTTGAAGGAACCCATAGGATGCTGGTTTATGAGTATGTGAACAATGGGAACTTAGAGCAATGGCTACATGGAGACATGAGTCACCAAGGACATCTCACATGGGAGGCTCGGATCAAAGTTCTTGTTGGCACTGCAAAAGCGTAAGCCTCCCCTAAACCCACTGGATGATTCTTGTTTGTTGCTTTCTAGCTTATTATAAGCTCATGAGAATATGTGGACTGCATTTTCATTTACGCAGGCTAGCTTATCTTCACGAAGCTATTGAGCCGAAAGTTGTGCACAGAGACATAAAATCAAGCAATATACTGATGGATGACAACTTTGATGCAAAGTTATCTGATTTCGGTCTTGCTAAGTTGCTTGGAGCTGATAAAAGTTATGTCAGTACTCGGGTTATGGGTACATTTGGGTGAGTTACACAAACTGTAGCTTTGACTTGATCTATTTATAATCTCATTGGCTATTATTGAAATATTTCTCTGTATTCACTGATGAATGATCAGATATGTTGCACCTGAATATGCTAACTCGGGCCTCCTAAACGAGAAGAGCGACGTGTACAGCTTTGGTGTTGTTCTCTTGGAAGCTATTACTGGAAGGTACCCAGTGGATTATGCGCGGCCTAAAGAAGAGGTATACAGAACATTCACACACATCGTGTTACTAGACCTGAGAGAAAATATGCGAGTGATCTTGATGATTCTTGAAATGTGTTATTAGGTGCATATGGTGGAGTGGTTAAAGCTAATGGTTCAGCAGAAACAATTTGAAGAAGTGGTGGACAACGCGCTTGAGACCAGACCAACAACGAGTGAACTCAAACGAGCACTTTTAACAGCTCTGAGATGTGTCGATCCCGATGCAGACAAGAGGCCGAAGATGAGCCAAGTAGCTCGAATGCTTGAATCAGATGAATACCCTGTGATGCCTAGGGAGGTAATCACAATACCAAAAACAACACAAAACAAATGGTTTCTTTTTAGAGTGTTAACGAAAAATTTGATTTGATGATTGTTTTATCCAGGAACGAAGAAAGAAACGGAGTCAGAAAGATGAGATAACAACAGAAGCACAGATTTGAGTCACAAAAAAAAAACATCTACCCTTTAGATTCTTTTGAGGAGATTGTATTAGATTATTTACTGTCTCTATGTGTTAATTATGTGATTATACATATATATCACTTGTATAGCTTTGTTTTTGTTACCTTCATACAGAGTCTGAGTTACAGATATTGATTTCTACTTTCCCATTTTTACTTTCAGAATATGAATTTTTGAAAACTTAATTCAGACAATATTACATATCAATGACTTGTAATCTATTCCCCAAGTTCACACGCCATTGGAAGCTGAAGCAGAAGCACTAAGATGTGCCGTTGTGGAACTACGCAAACTCGGATACAGCAAAATTCTGTTCTGCGGGGATTCAAGTGACCTCTACAAGACTTTACATCAACATATCAATCAAGATGAGAGCCACCACTGGATTCACCCGGTTACTAAGTTACTAGCTCGAGAAATAAAGCAATCAGGTATTCCATTGGAGTCAGCTTCTTTTGTGTATATACCTAGACACCTCAATCAAATAGCTTACACTCTTGCAAAAACTGCTAGAAAGAATAAGCAAACTTTTGTAATCCAATGGCCTGAACCATGTACTTGAAAGTCTTAAAGATCAATGAAGCAAAAGTTGACAAAAAAAAAAAGTAATGTGTTTAGAACAGAACACTCAGAAAATAAACACATATCTCTGAGACATATAATGAGGTAATGGCTTTTGTGCGAAAACCTAGATTCACCTCTCTTCTCAATTGGGTATCTAAAGTTTCCGTCTTTAAACCCAAAGCTTCATCTTTCGCCACTCAAAGAAGAACATCATCGAGTGTTAAACCCCGAAATGAGATTCGTAAGCTGACACAATCTGCGATGTTTGATTACTTCCATCAAAACAGAGGACTAGACTTTCTTGTTGCAGAGAGTATGAGCAAGAACGCTCCTTTATTCAATGATAATCTTGTAAAGAAGCTTGCTTCTGATGAAGATGATCTAGTGAGATCAATCACTAGGTTTCTCTGGTTTCATCCCGTGAATGAATTCGAGCCGTTTCTCGAGAGTTTAGGTCTGAATCCATCGGAGTTTGGTCATTTGGTTCCTTGTGACAAGATGTTTTTGAGTGAAGATGAGTTTCTGTTGGAGAATTATTATGTGTTTTGGAATTATGGGATTGGTAGGGAGAAGATGGGGAAGATCTTTAAGGAAGCTAGGGTTGTTTTTGGGTATGAGAGTGGTGTTTTAGCTTCAAAGATTCAGGCTTATGAGGATTTGGGGTTTAAGAAGTTGTTTCTATCCAAAGTTATTGTTTGTAGTCCGAGTATTTTGATGGGGGATGTGAATGTTGGTTTGGTGAAAGTTATGGAGATTTTCGGGTCTATGGGTTTCGGTTTTGATTGGGTTGATGAGAATATGTTGGAGGAGGAGTCTTATGATTGGAGTTGTATGTATCGGGTTTTGAGCTTTCTTAGAGATCTCTGTGGGGGTGAGAATGAGTTGTGTGAGTTAATCAGGAAGCGGCCGGGGCTGGTTTTTGAGGATTCAAGGGAATGGACGTTGGTTCTAGCCGGGTTTGTGACGAAACTAGGTTGTTCGTTTAGAAGTGAACTACTACTCTCTTTGTTGTATCAGAAATATCCGGGTTTAAGGAGATGTGTTTCGAATCTAAGGCATTGCTTCTTGTTCTTGAGAGATATCGAGATGGAGTCTGATGAGATCGCTGAGGTTTTCCGTTCTCATTCTTGGTGGCTTGGTGTATCTCGTTTGAAGCAAACTAGTACGTTGCTTGCCCATTTGAAAAGTGGGAAAAGGCGGCTTTGTCAAGTCGTTAAAGAAAACCCTGAAGAGATGAAAAAGTGGATGGTGGGGTTAAGAGTCCAGCGGCTACCTCGGATAGAAGGTACAGAAGTAGACACAAAGTGGAAAGCAATGAAGACTCAGTTCTTGTTAGACCTCGGATACAAGGAAAACTCAAAGGAAATGGAGATAGCATTCAAGAGTTTCCGTGGCAAAGGATCTAAACTCCAAGAGAGATATGATTTCCTCGTGAGTTTGGGTTTAAATGAGAAAGATGTCAGAGATATGGTGAAAGCGTCTCCTGGTATCCTCGCCCAGTCAAGTGATGTACTAGAAACAAAGGTTAACTACCTCGTGAACGAATTAGGTTACCCTCTTTCGGCTTTGGTGGCTTTTCCTTCGTTTCTTAGGTACACTCTTCAGAGAATAAAACTCCGATTTGCAATGTTTTTTTGGCTTCGAGATCGAGGAAAGGCAGACCCGAAGCTTACACCTAGTACTATACTTGTGTACTCGGACAAGAATTTTACAATTAGATTAGTAAACCGTCACCCTGATGGGCCTAAGCATTTTGAAGATTTGAAGAAAGAGCTTCTTTGTGAATAGATCATGAATGCATCATGACATAGGATTTGACCACAACAATGCAAATGATCCTCAAAATAGCCAGCAAGCAGTTCGATTATGTATATTTGGAGACGGAAGACAATTTTGTGGACCAGTAACTTCAAATCTCTCTAATTTTGTTTTTCCTTTCACAAGTTGAACAGCAATCTTAACGTTGAAGAAGAAAGAACAAAGGGATAACAAATAAATATGACTTGCAAAATTATGTCATCAATTCTTTTTGTTTATAAATTGGTAAATCTGAAATAGCTTGGTATATACATCTTTTCCTCTTTGTAAAATGAAATGGCACAAAACAGTATTGGTATATATATCTTTTCCTCGCATATTGTAAAATTAGTAGGAACTTACATCACAGGCATGAAAGAGTATAAAAATAGAGCAACACATTCAGGTCTTCCAAGTGAGATTTTCAGTGAAGTGGTAGGAGAGAAAGAGAAGCCTATTTCACGAATTTACACAAATCGGATTCAAACAAAAACAAATGAAATAGTGATGATAAGTGTGGAACCACAGTGGAACATATCAATATGGGTTGTTCCTGTGCGGAGTCTGAGGAGCAGAACGAGGAGGATTAAGCAGAGGCTGAAGAGCCTTCACAACTATGCTCATGTTTGGCCTGAAGTCTGCCTCATACTGAACACACAGTGCAGCTACAGCAGCCAGCTGATCATATCGAGTCATAAGAGAAACTAATATCAGAATCCAATATCATATCCGGGCTTAGATGTGTGATACTTAAGTTCTGATGTTACAAAAAGAGATGAGAATTATGAAATTGGCAAGATTATGGGGAAAATTACCTTGGCCACAGCTTTGGGAGGATAGTCTCCATTCAGTCTTGCATCAACGCACTGCTTCACCTTGTCTTCACTTAGTTTAGGGGTTGCCTGAGACACGTAAAAGGGTTCTCATTGAGTAATGGTTTTCGTTTTTTTTTTATAAAAGTTCACTGTCTTGGATCTCTGGCAATCACAGATGCAGACACATTTCTTTTTCTCTGAAATTGGCACTGCTTTTTCTTTTCTAGTGATTTATGGTTTAAGAAGTTTGTTTCTGGAAAGCAATGCCTAAACCATCTATAAAATATAAAGGGTGTTGCTGAGTTATTTGACGTGTTGCTGTCATTCCTAATTAGACTGAATAAATCATGTCTCTTCCAAGAGTTTGGTCTTCCTAAAAGATTTTTTATCAAAACAAGTAAACCAGAATAAGAAGCAGAGAAGAATGCAGTAAGCATTACCCATGTCACGAGACTCTGCTGTCCACGAGGTAAGGTATGATCAACTGGTTTACGACCTGTGAGGAGCTCTAACAAAACAACGCCAAAACTGTAGACATCACTCTTTGTGCTCAATGTCCCGGTCATTGCATACCTAAATTGCAGAACCAAAAAATGTTAAGACTCTAGTTTGGTCAAGGAGAGATACAAGATGTACAAAAGCTTAAAGGTATGACAAAATGATCATCAAAGCTTACTCCAGGTGAGAGACTTAGTCCCTCAAAACATTAGATAATAATATAATAACAAATACAAAAGTCTCTGATCCAAGTTGAATGTAGCCACATGGATTAGTCTGAACAAAACAAATGAAATATCACTCTTCAAAATAACTGAAGCAAATATGGGGCTTACTCTGGAGCGTGATAGCCAAAGGTTCCCAGCACACGGGTTGAGTGAAGGCGCGCTGCCATGTCAGGGGCTTGGTTGGACAAATCGAAATCAGCAATCTTGGCAACATCATCATCGAAAAGAAGTACATTGCTGGATTTGATGTCTCGATGAATAACATGAGGGTTAGCCTTCTCATGCAAGTACTCGAGTCCTTTGGCCGCACCAACAGCAATTTTGACTCTCTGGTGCCATGACAGAACAGGACCTGGCTGTGCTCCTTTGACACCTTTTCGACCTGCACAAATGAAGTCACCACATTATATTAGTTTTACAGTTTTACTCCTAAAACCTAGGCAAATGGTGTAAGTCTTCCATTGATAGTAGATTTACATGTCCAAGTCCCACTGAATCAATACATTGCATTAGTAACTTACCATGTAGAATGTCATGAAGAGATCCATTAGGAGCATATTCATAAGCAAGAACACGGAGTGGGCCCTCAACGCAATAGCCAAGAAGTGCAACAACATTGTCTTGTCGCAATCTTGAAACCATTGACACCTGTTAAAGTTATTAACGTCAGGAACAAAGCAAAACCCCGACAGAACGACTTTGCGCTAAACCATTAAAACACAGGAATATAAGGCTAGGAGGGTATCCATTATCCAACTAAACACAAACAATTCTTCAAGGCAGTATATACGAAAGATGAAAATCCAACAAGACTGCAACTATTTGTTTAGAAGCATCTACCTGGGCGAGAAATTCTTGATCGGGTTGCTTGCTGGAATCCAATTTCTTAATAGCAGCTGCCTTACCGCTTTTCAAAACACCATAAAACACTCTTCCATAAGAGCCCTCGCCAATCAAGGACTTTGAACCATAGTTATCGGTTATCTCCTTCAGTTCATCAGCTGGAATGGCCGCCACAGCAATAGGCTGCATCTGAATGACTGGTGGGTTCTTAGGAGGATCTGCACGTGCGTGGTGACCTCCATTGAAACCTTAAACAACAGTTATAATATTTCATTAACTTAGCTGTCAAAGGATAAACACCACAGATCCGAGTAAAAAAAGTTCAATACAAAGGGTAAAGAAAGCTACCTGTGTTGTGCACCGGCTTTGGTCCGGTTTCAGCAACTCTACGGAAGTCATCACCACCACAACAACCAAAGCAGCCCATCACGATTTTTCTCACACGAACTTACGAAACTGTAAAAGTTGCAGAACAAGATTAGAGTTACATAGACGGTAAGTTCAAAAAAATGAAATACAGACATTGTTATAGACTTTACATACGAAAAATTGAAGTAAGAATACGAACAAGCATAGAAATGTTCATACACACACAGCTTCAGAAAAAGGTTCCAATTATAGGGTTTAAGAAGCAAGAGAGACAGTATAATCGGACATCAAACGACAACAATTTCTAGCAAAAACAAAGGCAGAAGATTAAAATCGTTCTTCACCATGACCAAGTATAAACAAAAGAGCATAATTGGAACAAAACCCAAACACAAACATTCGGTGACCTAGAAAAAGACACAAGTCAACGATTGTAACCCTTAAAATGGAAATCAAACTCCGAAAAATCCGTTTAAATAATCTAATAAATCGGGATGAATCCGATCAATAAGAACATAAAAGGAAAGACTCCCCAAAAAGGGAAACAAAAACTCACACGACTTATGTTGAGAAGAAGAAAGGCAAAATTATTACCAGTTGCAGAATTGAGAAAGACAAAGTTGAATGTTCCGGAAGAAAGTTTTGTCTATCTCCTTTGGTAGGGTTGGTACTTGGTAAAGGTTACGCTTAGGAAGAAGGCAAAGAGAAAGAGAGAGAGAGAGACTTTTCTTCCCGGCGGAAAAAAACATTTACAGTAAAAATGATATATAAGGTGTAAGAAGAAGCGCACAATAGTCTTCTGTTTAGCCTAGTGCCCCACTTGATTTTATTTTTTAACCATTTCGTGTTTACATGTCAAAAGTCTTAATCTACTAATTAATTTCCCATTTGATCTTTTTTAAAAAAGTTTAATTGCTCCATGTCCCATGACAAAATTGAATTGGCCCTCAAAATACTCACCTACATGAAGTTAAGTAATTTTTGCAACTAGTCAGCCTAATTTTTTCGTAATATAGAAAAAAAAATTTGATTTCAGATACGATGTCGCATGTTTTCATTAAATTTCTAACGATCAGTACTACAACCATTTCACGGATTTAAATAGTAGGTTTTTTTTTTCTAACCACGAAGTTAAGTAGTTATCATTCAAAATAGCAATTATGAAAAAAAGTTGGTGGACCATAAAATTGTTCTTCTCTTTATTAGTTAGATTAGAGATAAAAACCAAAATAGACGGCTGCAATTATTCATACAAAGATGATATATATATAATTCGTATACATGGGAATATAATAAAGTTGTGAATTTTGTAGGTCAAGTCAAGGTGTAAAGCAAGTTTCTTTTGACCTCGATCGTGTTCTTTGTGATAAAAAAAAAAAATATATTGGTCGCCGGTCTACAAGTCAACAGCCCCTTGGAAGCTTTCGTGTCTGTCTCACCTCTATTTCCACCATCTTTTCCTTTTTCTGTCTTCTGGTATTTTATTTTAGTTTTACAATTAGAGTAACTAACATGTTAAAAAAGAGTATATCGAGACATGTAAAACTGTAAACCAAACTGCAAATCTATTGGCTAAAATATTGTATGAGATGTATTCATCTTACCCATGATTTTCATTACCGCTGCGCTGCAATGGTTAATAAACTATTTGTGTTGCCGTTTACAATTTAATGAAGTGCAACACGTTAAATTAAGTTGTGTTTTCTTACAAGTTACTCATAGGCCATAAACTAATCAAATGTTTACAAGATAGTGGTGGATTGCCGGAGACAAAGTCCCATCAATTACAGATAGGAGATTCTAGTCATTCAACCATTTGTTACAGATTTATATGTCTCCTGTGATTTATGGTCAGAAGCTAATAACCAGTATCTTCTAAGAAGGCCCATCTTCCGCTGATATACATGACCCTAATTCATGGCCCATTATATCGATAATCGAAGCCTAATTGAAATAAGGCCGTGAATGGAGAAGTAGTGCAGATCAGACGGATCAACTGGACAAAGTGCGTGTCGATAGGGCAATATATATGTGAGTAGTATCACTGTTTGATCTGCTCTTTATACACTTTTAAAGATTTGGTTTAAAACTTTCTTCTCATTAAACTTTTCTCCCCTATCTCTCTAAAACAAAGTTTCCCAGATCTGATAAATTTTCTTGTCGGTTTCCGATGACTTCACCGGCGATGTGCATGTATATATTTTTTTGCTTTAGTTTTCCTTTCTTTTGTCTTCGATCTACTCGGTTGAACTCCGGCTTTGTCCGGTTTTAACTCCCGTAATAGATTCGGGTTACTTATGTTTTACCGGTTTATTCCGATCTCATGGATATGTTATTATAGTATGATTCCGGGTAAAATCCGACTTAGCTCGGTTTTTGTCTTCCCTTTTCTTCTCTTATGAGTTTCTCAGTATAATGAGGAAACTTAACACTGGATATTGGCTTTTAACCTCCTTTGCTTGTTCGATGTTCTATTGAAATTAAATCTTCTCTTTTCATAAGTTGAAGTCTTCTTAGAATTTTCGATCAAGTTTTATTTTTCTGATTCGGATTGATCAGGCTACTATGCGCAGCCGAATCCTCATAGCAGGCTTCCAAATCACTTTAATCTGGGTTTATTTCAAGGAGGTCAAAGGTTTCCGGTGAAGCAAAAGNTTGAAGTCTTCTTAGAATTTTCGACCAAGTTTTATTTTTCTGATTCGGATTGATCAGGCTACTATGCGCAGCCGAATCCTCATAGCAAGCTTCCAAATCACTTTAATCTGGGTTTATTTCAAGGAGGTCAAAGGTTTCCGGTGAAGCAAAAGAGATTTACGGAGGTTAACGACACAAGAAGTTTCCAGAATTGATGATGGTGTAGATGCTGGACACGTAGCCCTCAAGCCCAGAATTTTGCAATCTTAGTTACTTATTATTAACTGGGCTTTATTGTACATCATTTCTGGATATAGATCAAACAATTAGGATTGCAATTTAAATTCTGTTGTACTAATGGTCATGATGATGTATTCCTCTTTTAATGAAATACAAGAGTTGACCAAAAAAAAAAAAACTTTAAAACTTGAATGGGAATAATAGTGAAAGCGGACTAACCCGATTTGCACGGTCTTGACAAATCATGTCAATATTATTAGTAAAATTTTGGTGAATAGTATCTTTTTTAAAGGTTATTTATGAAATGTGTATTTTTTATATGGTCTTTGTGAATTGGTATCTTTTTGTTGTTAAATGACTATATTAACTTTAATTTCAGTTTTTGTTTNAAAAAAAAAAAACAAAAAACTTTAAAACTTGAATGGGAATAATAGTGAAAGCCGACTAACCCGATTTGCACGGTCTTGACAAATCATGTCAATATTATTAGTAAAATTTTGGTGAATAGTATGTGCATTTTTTATATGGTCTTTGTGAATTTGTATCTTTTTGTTGTTAAATGACTATATTAACTTTAATTTCAGTTTTTGTTTGGTAACAAAACTATAATTCAATTCTAATTCCTATTTAATTTTTATTTGGTTTTACTGATTTAAATTTTTTTTTTCTTTGAAAACTTATATTTATTTATTTTTCAAGAAAAAAAAATGTTTAAAACACGACGTGTTGTCCAAACTCCTCTCCTTTCCTCTCCTACGTCATTGGTGTATACATGGACTGTCAATTATTCATATTTATCAATTGTAGATGCATTGTATCCATCATACATGTGCATTATTTAGTATTCACTGAATGCATCCATCAAACACTGTTATTATCAATCATACATGCCTTGCATCCATCATGCACACTTTGCATCCAATATACACGATTTGCATCCAACATACACGATTTGTTCTCCATCATCAATATCCATCATACACGATGACCATCCATCGTCCATGTTTATTATCTATTGTCCATGAAGCGTATCCATCGTATCATTTTTGGTCTCTGAGATAGAACGATATCTCAGAACAAACTTAGTTAGAAAAAGAACACGTGATACGTAAAAAATGAGATCTTTTAATATCTAATTAAATCTTAAAAGAATAATTTGTTTTCTTAAAATATTTTAATTGAATTACTACAATTACAAAAATTTAAAAAGAAAAGAAAATCAAACCAACACATAAACCAATATTATACAAAACTAAACCAATTAAAGACTAAAATTGTTATTATGAAAATAACTAAACAAAAAAGTCATTTTCTCCTATTTTGTTTTTAGAAAGCACATATTGCAAATTAATCTTTGAAAAAGTGCTTCTTTCACCAAATTTTTCATATTATTATATATATTTAGATTCAAATTTACTACCCGCAAAAATATTTAAAATTATTTTTGATATCATATCTTATTAATTACATATAAATTAAATCATATATAATTACCAAAAATAAATGTTTCCTTTTTACCTTAAAAATATTTTTATCAAGGGAAATTTAGTAAATACAATCCACAATACTTGAACCAGAAGTTGTCTCTTGTTGGGATCTCACCGTCATCTTTGAGTAATCAGAGGAAATGGAAACTTGTGGAGATGGAAGGGGAAAAAAGAAGGAAAAGTGAAGAAGACAAAGAAGATGGGAGCAAAAGTCACGACAAGGTTTAGAAAAATTATAGTCATGCTTTAGCAAATGTGTTACGATTTGAGGTATAAATATGTAGCCTCCTATGGGCAAATTCATTATTCTGATTGATTAATAAGATTTCTTTCTGATCTCTAGTTGCTTTGATAATACTTTTATTCTGAGAGCAACTTACTGTTTTTGTGTTCTTAACCACAATTTAATATCTCTCTTATTCGTTAAAGTCAAGACCTTAACTTCTAATTCCTCCAACCATCTCTCGATTTCTTCTTCCATAGGTAGATGCAAAGAGAAACAATGAGAATGCTGGATCTTCCAAAGGATTTGATAGAGGAGATACCACTACAAGAAAACAGCTCGTTTGCAAGGGCGAGATTCGACACAAAGTCATCGCAAATCCGCGATTGCAACGACTTTGCGTCGAAACTCTTTCCGTCGCTGATCGTTCGTCGCAAATAAGAAAACGTCGCAAATGCGACGCAAAATTGCGACGTCGTTGCGTCGATGACATTATGCGTCGAATTTGCGATTGCTAGACTTTTGCGACGGATTGCGAGGTATTTGCGATGAACAAATTTGCGACGATTTGGCGTCGAACAAATTTGCGACGGTTTTGCGACTAACAAATTTGCGACTCTTTTGCGACGAATTCTTCGCGACGAATTTGCGACGTATTCTATTGCGACGAATTTGCAACGACTCGGTTTGCGACGGTTTTGCGACGCCCATCTTTGCGACGGATTTGCGACGAATACGTAAAATATTAGCAAATATTATAAATAATATTAATATTATAAATAATATTATTTTATAATATTA